>LPNX011182917.1:691766-792153 GCA_001517045.1 Pseudotsuga menziesii
GATGATGATGACGATGATGATGACGATGATGATGAACAATGATGGTGATGATGAGGAGGAGGATGATGACTATGATGATGATGATGAGGATGAGGGTGATGATGGTGACCATGATGATGATGATGACCATGATGATGACGAGGATGATGATGGTGATGATGATGATGAGGATGAGGATGAGGATGACGATGATGATGATGACGATGACGACGATGACGAACAATGATGGTGATGATGAGGAGGAGGAGGATGATGACTATGATGATGATGATGAGGATGAGGGTGATGATGATGATGAGGATGATGATGATGATGATGATGATGATGATGACGACGACGATGATGAACAATGATGGCGATGATGATGACGATGACGGTGATGATGATGATGATGATGATGATGATAATGACAATGACGATGATGATGAACAATGAGGGTGATGATGATGAGGATGAGGATGAGGATGAGGATGAGGATGATGACGAAGATGATGAGGAACAATGATGATGATGATGATAGGTTTAGTTTTGCTTTGATTTTATTTTCAAGCATTTGCAATGGAATGGTGATGATGAACAATGATGATTATGGCGAGGAGGATGATGACAACGATTATGATGAGGATGATGACTATGATGATGATGAGGATGATGATGATGATGATGATGAACAATGATGGTGATGATGATGATGATGATGATGATGACGATGATGATGATGACGGCGACGGCGACGACGACGACGATGATGATGATGATGACGATGATGATGATGACGATGATCAAGATGACTATGGCTATGATGACGATTATGATAACGATGACGATGATAGTAATGAGATTTCTCCTGCTTACTATAAATATTAATTACTAAATCTTGAAAACCGTCGAAATCTTTAATACACATATAAACACTCATTACATTGATGGCCACACACTTGTTTGAATATTCCTGGTACCAAATGATCTATTCTATTCTATGGACCGTACATTTGTAGACATCAATGAACAACCATCCACCCCTCATATCTATCCCATCGCCCCCTCATATATCTCCCATAACCATCCCTCCCTTCCCCTTATATTTCTCCTCCCTTCATCCCCCCCATATATATCCCCCACCCATCCCTCCCTCCCATGATTCCCTCTACACCTTCCTCTCCCTCCTTTGACTCCCCCCCGCTTCTTAACCAATGTAATGTTGGGCCATGATCCACCCCATAGACCGTCTAGATGGAATATTGGGAGTCTAAATGATATTATAATGGGATAAGGATGTCATTACTCTTTTTTACTCTCGTACCAAATTAATTAAGCAAAAAAGCATATGCGTTATAGCTTATTCATATCGCATATGCGATATTAATAAGCTATAACGCATATACGTTATAATGCATATGCATTTTTTAAAATTTAAAAAATCGCCAGGAATAAGGTTTGGCATTATGTTCGGAAATAGCTTCGGTCTACCGAACCTATTGGCTAGGACAAATAAACCAGGGCTATTGCTTGTCTTTTAGAACTCTATCAATATGCTCAGTTTCGATGGCGTTTTTTGCTATGACAGACACAATATCTTTTTATGAAAATTGAGAATATTGTAGAGTACGATCTTACGATTTTTAATGTGTAATTTTTTCTTTCAAAACTATGTTTTATTTATTTATTATTATTTTTCTAAATGACACATGTCAGTTTTTGAAAATAGATACATCGATTGTTTTTTATATAACTTTTGATTTTCATCACCATTTCCCAAAAAAACTATATGGTGCACTAGACGAGATCAAGATCTACGATCTTATATATAGAAATCAAGGATTTCATTAATTTTTTCCCCTAAAGTGTTGCACCCGCACATAACGTTTTCATTTCAAGCTGTTGTGACTTCAATAATTAATAATAAAAAAAATAATTCATGAAAAATCCTGAATAAATAGTGTTGCACTAGGCCCATATGTCCTTTATATGTCTGCAATATTTTATCCCAAATTGACATCATTTACCTCATATATTGCTACACCTGCACAAACATATAAGTTAAGATGTGCTGAAAATTTGAAAACCCAATTTCACGGAAACTATTTTTATAATAATTTACACACATTTTGTCTACATAAATGTTATATATTATGAAATTTGATTCAATTACATATCTTTTGTATTTTTACTTCATCTTCAAATAAGTTAGGGAAGTACCCCTAATTGTCACCTAAAGTCAGAGTTTCCAGGTTTTTCCAGTATTATGTGGCATCTAAAGTGTCTTTAAAGGAGTCCATGATTGTGCATCAGCCCTAAAATAATATGAAACCTTTTTTTTGGATGTATGGACATTTAGTAGATGATCCAAAACCTTAAAATAATCCTTTGGATGTATGGACATTAAGGAGATGATCCAAAACCTTCGACAAATAGCCTTAAAATAAATTTATTTTCTTATTGTGCTTACAAATTAAAGTCAACAACATTTGATTCGTAAGTAATTAGTACACTCCAGCATGGAACAAGGTTTGGATATTAATCATGAATAAAAATAACATATTACATTTTATGTTCAATAATCAAAATTTTAAATTCGAATCTAAACCAAGCAACAATGTAGGTATTTTCTGCGAAGCACATTTTTTACATTTTTAAGTATATGCTTAGTGTTTGGTTCAATGGAAAAGAGTTGAACTTTTTTTTATTGTGTATGTAGCTATTAAATCATAAAATAGTGTGTGCCACAAGGTGGCAATGTCACTGTAATTGCTAAAAACTATTTATCACATACCCCAATTTTGTAAAATAATGATTATTGTTTTAATTATATTCCCTAAGACATTATGTTAAATTTAATGCTAAGTAGGAACTGATGACTTAGCAGAGTCAAAAGAAGTGGAATGTAATTATGAATATTTTATTATTAATAAATAAAATGTGGAGACAACAGCATGGGAGAGCTATTAATAAGAGGCTACTGGTCAAACTGGTGGATGGAACTAGGTGGAGGGCAAAAGACAAGTGGCAACATCCTCAAACACTTCCTAAGTTGCAGGTGGCAACTTCCCTATAATTGGGGTCATGATCCCCCAAGAAAGTGGGATCAGAGCAGGTGGCTCAATAAATGACAACTAACCCAAAAAGACCTAGGCAATCTTTTAAAAAGTACCCAATGAATAGAGCTAGGGTTGCTCACTTATTTTTCCAGAGAAGAACCATTCAGGTGGAATGCTATTCAGGAAATTCATTTGGGGAAAAAAGAGAAAAACAGTAAGGAAGTTGTTCTGAGAGGAATGTTGCAGTAACTTGGTTATTACAGCTTGTTAGCTGGGAGAACTTACTGATAAGTTCAGATTTGATACTGAGTTTGAAGACTGGTATTTGACTATTGCTGCACCTAGTTCCAGCCAGGGAGACCAGAGCAAGCTCGCGGGTCCTGAGGAGTCACTGTTTGAGCGCTCTATAGGAGTTGGTAGGGAGGAATGGCCTCCCATTGCTGTTGCTGTCCAGGTTTAAACAGGTTCTGTCACCTAACTGCCTTTGTTTTAATAACTGTGAATGGTTGAATGTTACGTTTGTAGTTTATGATATAAAGATTTAGCTGGTTTAGTGATGTAAATTTTTTTAGTTTATCAGTAATAGAATCTTGTGATGAAAAATAAGGACCCACTGTGTTTTTCCTCATCTGGGCTTACCAGACCGTACTCCAGCATAGGGGTAAAATTATAAATAAGGATGATATGATGAGAATGTAGAAAAGTAGATTGATTCTTTATCTATTTTCAGAAGAGATATTTTACTGACAGTTGTTTGAGTTCTTAGATAAAAAATATTTCCTTGTACAGTATTTACTTTCAGTAGTCTTATTATTTAAAAACAAATAGAAGAATATAATAGTCGCACTGAAGTAAGGTTAGACTAGGTATATCTGCGGTTTAAACCTTACAACTGCTTTCTTCCAGTTTAAAGAATTTAACTTCTATATGTTGAAATAACAACACTGAAAGTAGGAGTAATTAAATATTGTTTAAATTCTAAAGTTAAACCAAACTGTGTTAGATTTATGTAAGATTAATGATGTAATCTTTTTCATTATTTTTCCTTTCTCCTTATTAGACTAATCTCGAACAATATCTAGAGCTGTTATTCTATTTTTCATAAATTGTAAATGAATGCTACTATATATATTTATACGAGATAGATCTTAAGTAGTATTATTTGATCTTTTTATATATACATATACAGATATCATAACCAAACAGACAAACTAAATATTAATAGAACTTATTTAAGTATTTAGCATAATTGGCACAAGAAATAGATAATAGAATGCTTTAAAATAAACTAAATATTAACCATGGAAGCATTGGTATTCTCATGAGAGATAATATCTTTATTGTATTAATAACAAATAACTTATATTACATACAATATAGGAGTATTATCATTATTGAACTTAGGGTAATGTTCTTATTACATTAATTGCAAAACTGGAACTATTTATACTTTCTGTACTACAAGGTAAACAAACAGTACTTAAGAACATTATTAAAATAGAATAAAAATATAAAGACCCTATATAAATTGAAGGGTATAAACTATATATGTTAACACTTACAATTTCTTAATAACTAGTAAGTCAAGTTATAAACCAGGTACAGAAAACCTAACAATAATATCAAGAGTAAAAATCAAATGCATATCTGTACAAGAAATAAATGACAGAATGGTAGAATGCTCGACCATCGAGCTTAACTTCATATTATAAATATAACTAGTAACCCTCACTTTTGTAGAAACACAACATAACTTAACAGTATTGTAAAAAGGGATGAAGTTATTTTCTTTACTGTCAAAATTTAGGGTAAAACCCTAATCATCTAGAATATACAAAGTTAAAAATGGTAAAATCCAGTTCATTAATTTTACTCACGGCCGCACTGAAAATTTACATAGGGAGGCTTTTACAGCCTGTTCTTTTACAGTAACACAGTATCATATACAAAAACAAAATGTACACTCACGGCCGAAGCCGGAGAACCTTGCGGTAAGCTAGGGTCTTAACAAACCATGAAAACAACGAAGTAAACAACCAAAACAACCAAAACCCTTGAGGGTCTTTCAGGGCGCAACGACCAACCCTTAACCTTCCATGAGGGTTTGAACAAGATGGGACGGCCGTGGAAAAGTCCAGGGCTTACCGGAGGCTAGTAGGCTGTTCCTATCTCACGCTGCCTTTCCCCGAACGTGGAGTCATCACCTGTAACAGGAACAAAATAACGGTCAATACTCTACTTGCAGTTTGAGCAAATATAAATGTAAAGAAATCAATTTACGAAGTACTGTAAGTAGTAACAGCTCGTACCTAAAATCTGAAGGATGCATGACCTCCTAAGAACAGACAAACAACCACTAATGCGAGTATAAGGAGACCCTTCATCGCTGCGCAGACAGAGAAGAGAGACAAGTCGCATCTGCAAGATCATCACACATCATGCTGTTAATTGTTTATAAAATGTAAAGAGTTATTTAAACCTTGAAATATCTAGTAATATTAAAGAATACGAATGATATTCTTACCTCAAGCTAAATAAAAAGATAATCACTGATAACCAGTAACGCAGCGACCAACACGATAAGGAGGTCTGTCTTCAACTGCAAAGGAAACGGTGGGACGACACTTCATCAACTACTGAAAGCAGAAAATTCCAATTACTCGGCTGACAAGGTAAAACCCTAAAGACATGCTGTTACAGTCAAGGGTTCGAATAAGATACTAAGGCAATGAAAAACTGGAAGGAGAATGAGTGACTAATGATGAACAACAATGCTATGACATGGCCTTCACTATTGTGCAATTGGGCAGGCTAACCAGGGAAGAATAAACCAAAGACAGTCACATCACTACACAGATGACAGAGCAGTCGGTTATTTCGCAGAAGATGGATGAGTGCCCGAAGGTGAGGAAAGACAATGAGCTAGGGTTGGAGATGACCCTTTTAAATCTTGCGTTGCTTGGCCAGAACGGAGACACGTCTCCATGCAAATTATTTGCTCACGGTGGGTATTTTTCCATAGTCATCGACGAGCAAATTGCGAGAAACAATAATGTCAATCATTTGGCTATCTCGAAGGTTCGACTATAGTCATCAGTCGAGGTCAACCTATCATTTGTCATATGATAACAATAACACGTTAATATATATGCTTTGCATTATAGCTCACTATTGGCGTGAAGAGGAAAACGATTCATTTGCTATATTATGAAATACTATCATTTATATTTTGCAATTTGAGTTATAACACTATGTTCTTCGTAGGCATAGTTAACACTACGACAAATAATTTCTTAACATGATAATCCTTGCATAATAAACCACTAATAAAAGGTTATACTCTATCTAGAGTGTTAGGTGCATGACATAACTTTTATACAAACTTGAAATGTATGAGGTAAAGGTTTATAAATTTATCTTTAGAGTTAAATCCATAAATTTGTTATGTCATGGTCTCATTCATAACCTTCCATCTAGGTGAATGACTATTTTGACATTCAACTCCTACATTCTTAAATGAAATAAGTTTTGTAATTTGTCGTAGAAGGAAAGCATAATACCTATGTTTAAATAAGAAAAATACTTATACAAGTATTCACCCAACATCTATATTTTAAATTATAGAATACACTAATGGTTGCTTTTAAGAGTGTTGTAGAATCGACCATGGTAAGTATCCTGATAGTAATGTTAACCCCTTTTGTCTTGTCATGAATATCTATGAATAGAAGTTGGTAAGTAATACAAAAGAAAATACTAACAATTACTTTGATGATTGTTTTGCCTAGAATAAAGGTTCTTAACCAAGAAATTGTAACATACAAGGGTTAATCTTTTAATCTCTTAAGAGAAGTCTTATCAACGTAATTGTTAGACCTTAAGACTTTTATGTTGTACATTCTTTTAAGGGGATCGAATAAAAACCGATTTACAATAGGTTATCTTTCAGACCTAAGATAAGCTTAGTATGCTTTGATTCAGTTGAAGTGTAAATACAACTTGGTGTATCAGCATGAGTATATCCCTTTCAGTGGGTAAATTTAAAAAGGGTATCAGTGAATTGTAAACCCCCTTATTAATACATATTACGATGAAAATGTATTTATGCATTCTTGAAAGTAAACTCTCGATTTTATAAACCTGCCATTTCTTACTCTACTTGTAAGTAACTTTAATTTAGATCTTTTGACACTGACAACTATGATAGATATCGGACAGTTCAGTAATTTTTAAGAAACATAAATCTACTTCTACTAGAATGAAGAACAGCTAATGGATTTACCTCAATAAGCATTGACATGTGCTTAGCAATTATTGTCTTACTGAACTTTTGATTTGCAATAAACTTGTACATAAAGATTTTAGAATTTTTGACTTGCAGCAACCAATCTTCTTACCTGTAATATGTAAGGACAGAAGAAACTTTCTGCATTAGCTTGAAAGCTAAGTAAGCCCAGTTTTTCATGACAGCTCCACCTTGTGGTCGCAAAAGGAAAAACAAGTCAGTAAACTGAAAAGAATTGTTCTAGCACTAAACACAACCAACAGATAATTCAAATAATAAGTTGGTAACATATAACCAATTAAATGATTAGTTAACTGCATTTATGTTAATGTTATGCAAATTTAAAAATTTTAATTTTTTTGGAAAATTTGGGGTTTTGACATGTGGTATCAGAGCATGGTTCAAATACTAGGCCTTGATGTGGCCCAACTAGTTTCCGTAGAACAGTAAAATAATATACTAACCTATATTCTGTTTTATGTAAAAAACAGAAAATTTTATTTTTTTCTAAAAATTAACAGGCAGGTATGGAGAAGCTAGGAGAATATGCTTAGGAGGAGTCTCCAGATACAGAGACAAGGCAATTGCCCAGGGAACCTATGTTAGAAGAGGTGATTGCTCACTCTTCAGAGCTGATGCAGACTAGAAAGGATTTGAAGACTGAAATGGAATCAGTCAAGAAGGACAATGAGAGGATTTTGAAGACTCAGGAAGAGTTGAACCAAATTTTGATGGAAAAGTTACAGACTGAAGGGAGGAGCAAAAGATCTGAATCTGAGGAAGTTAGCCATCATAAAGGATCTAAAAATATGAAGTTGGAAAAAGCTGAAAACAGTTCATCATCTGAAGGGTTCAGAGAACAACAAAGCTACCACACTACTAGTGACAGTAGTGAGGCTGAGTTGTATGACAGAAAGAAGAAGTACAGACCATATGAAGAGATTTCAGGGGAGTTTAAAAAGATAAAGCCCCCAACTTTTAATGGAGAAACTGAAAAAGGGGAAGAATCAGAGTCCTGGTTATCCGGGATGAAGAAGTATTTTCAGATATACAACTATTCAAATCAGCTGAAGGAAAGAATGACAATCTATAATCTCTCTGGAAAAGCAGACATATGGTGGCAAGATCTGAAGAGAGTCAAGGGTATCAAGGAAAAAGAAGTTAATTGGAGTACCTTTAAAAGGTACTTCAAGAAGAAATTTCTGTCCAAACAATATTATGAAGAAAGAGCTAAAGAATTTTATGAATTGAAGTTAGGTTCAATGACTATGAAGGATTTGAACAGTAAATTCTTAAGCTTGCTGAGGTATGTACCTTATTTGGTAGACGAAAAGCCTAAAGTACAACGCTTTCTTAGCTGTCTACCATATCACATCAAGGGCAAAATTGAGTATGATAACCCGAAGACTCTAGAGGAAGCCATGAGGAAGGATAATTTCTGTTTTGAACAGAATAAGAAGAAAGAAGGCTTAGCCAACTGGAAGGCTAAGAAGAACAACAATCAGTATGAGTTTAAAAAGAAGGAATTTGTACCCCAAAAGAATTTCAAGAATAATAAGAACAAAAATTATTCTAACAATAAGAATTTCCAGAGAAATAGAAATGGTGTTTCCAATAATTCCAATAACTTTAAGGGCAAGGAGGCTACAAATAACCATGGGAATTTCACTAAGAGTTTTGAATGAAAGGAGCGTGTTAAGTGCTGGGAATGTAATGGCCCGCACTATGCCTCGGTCTACCCAAATTGAAAAAAGTCAGTCAGCAATATTCACACTGTTCAAGAGGAAATGACCATTGGAGAACTCGTGAGGACTATGCCCAGAATAAATGCAGCCTTGGAGAATCGCCAAGATGACTATCAGACTTCCATGGTGGAAGTGGAAGGTATGGTTAATCAAACCCCTCTAACCATTGTAATTGATCCAGGAGCTAGTCTTAGTTACATTGCAACTCAAATAGTGGAAAAGTGTAAATTGTCTGTTGATAAGTTTGATAATTCCTGGTTAGTTCAATTAGCCACTGGGGCAAAAAGGAAAGTAATCTGTTATGTGAAAGAATGTGCTTTACTTATTGATGGTTTTAAAACTACAGTTAAGCTTAATGTTTTGCCACTTGGCTCATATGATTTACTGATTGGCATGGATTGGTTAGAGCAGCATAAGGTAGTTTTAAACTGTTACGATAAAACCTTTACGTGTGTAAATAGTAATGAACAACCAGTAATGGTTAAAGGTATTCCTAGGAAAACTGTAATCAAGCAGATTTCTACTTTACAACTTAAAAGAGCAGTTAGAAAAGGGTGTAAAGCTTATGCTGTAACTATTACAGATGAGGCAAGTAAGTCTGAAACATATAAGTTAAAAATAGAAGATATTCCTGTTTTAAATGAATTTAATGACGTATTCCCAGAATAAATTCCAGGATTACCTCCTAGGAGGGAACTGGATTTCACTATTGAGCTGGTTCCAGGTGCGGTACCTAGCTCAAAAGCCCCGTATCGTATGAATATTTTAGAACTTAATGAATTAAAATCACAGTTAAAAGAGTTAATAGATAAGAAGTACATTCGACCCAGTGTGTCTCCTTGGGGAGCACTGGTCATCTTTGTTAAAAAGAAAGACGGAACTATGCGATTATGCATAGACTACCGTCAACTAAACAAGATGACTATTAAAAACAGATATCCGTTGCCCCGCATAGATGATCTGTTTGATCAGCTACGTGGAGCTACGGTGTTCTCAAAGATAGATTTGAGGTCAGGATAACATCAGGTAAGAATTAAAGACGAAGATATCTTCAAGACAGCCTTCAGAACAAGGTATGGACATTACGAATTTGTCGTAATGCCATTTGGGCTTACCAACTCCCCAGGTGTCTTTATGTGCCTAATGAATAATATAATGCATAAATACTTAGATAAATTTGTCGTCGTGTTTATCGATGACATCTTAATTTACTCTAAAACTGAAGCAGAACATAAAGAACACCTAAGGATAGTTTTATAAGAGCTGAGAGAGCAACAACTCTTCGCAAAGTTAAGTAAGTGTGACTTCTTTAAGGATGAAATCCAGTACTTAGGTCACATAGTGACTAAGGAAGGGATTTCAGTTGATCCTGAAAAGATTCGGGCAATTGAAGATTGGCCGGTTCCAAAAGATGTTACAGATGTTAGGTCATTCATGGGAATTATCGGTTATTACCGGAGATTCATTGAAGGCTTTTCAAAAATAGCTAATCCGATCACTTCTTTGCAAAAGAAAGGCAAGAAATTTGATTGGAACTTAAAGTGTGAAGAAAGTTTTAAGAAATTAAAAACCTTATTAACAAGTGCGCCTATTCTAAGAATAGCAGATCCTAATAAGGATTTTGTGGTATGCACAGATGCCTATAATGATGGCTTAGGCGGTGTGCTAACTCAAGACGGGCATGTCATTGCCTATGAGTCCAGGAAGTTAAAAATCCACAAAAAGAATTACGCAACTTATGATTTAGAACTTGCGGCTGTTATACATGCCTTAAAAATGTGGCGACATCATTTAATAGGCAGAAAATTTGTTCTAATGACTGATAATAAAGGACTGAAATATCTTTTAGATCAGCCTAACTTAAATGCAATACAAGCAAGGTGGTTAGCCTTCTTGAGTGAATATGATTTTGAAATCCAACACATAAAGGGGAAGGAAAATAAGGTGGCTGATGCTTTAAGCAGAAACGCAAAGCTGAATTTTACAGCAGCAATCAGTACTTATGTTTCTGATTTAAATGAACAACTTAATGAAGGGGTAAAACAAGATGAAACCTATCAAAAATTACAAGTTACAGCTAAAGAGAAACCTACAGAAAGTTTAATAAAATGTTATAGTCTAAATAAAGATGGATTTTTATTATTTAAGGATAAACTATATGTGCATAATGTGCCTAAGGTTAAGTTGCTGATTCTGGACGAAGTTCATAAAACACCTTACTCAGGACATCCAGGTTACCAAAAGACTGTAACCATGCTAAGAAAAGAATATTTCTGGCCTAATATGAAATCTGAAGTAGCTGAATACATAGCTAGATGTTTGGACTGTCAACAAGTGAAAACCGAACACCAACATCCAGCTGGTTTACTACAACCTTTACCCATTCCTAGCTGGAAATGGGAAGTGATCAGCTTAGATTTTATTATTGGACTGCCCAGAAATCAGAATCAAAATGACTCTATTATGGTGGTGGTTGACAAGTTAAGTAAAGCAACACATTTCATTCCCGTCAAAACTACTTACAAGGCTGCTAATATAGCTGATATATTTTTAAAGCAGATTTTTCGGTTACATGGAGTACCGAAGGTTATTATTTTCGACAGGGATCCTAAATTCACAGGGAATTTTTGGAAGTCCTTGTTTAAGGGATTAAACACAACACTGAATTTCAGCACCTCCTTCCATCCTCAGACAGATGGACAGACTGAAAGAGTGAATCAGGTGCTGGAAGATTTGTTAAGGATGTATGTTAAAGATCAGCCAGTTAAGTGGGAAGACTACTTGCATCTAGCAGAGTTTGCATATAACAATAACTATCAGTCATTAACTAAGTTTAGTCCATTTGAAATTTTGTATGGGCGTAAATGTAACACTCCTATCTCCTGGAATAATCCAGTAGATAGATTAGGGTTTGGACCATAATTATTAAAAGAAATGGAGGCGATTGTGAAACAAGTGCAGGAAAATCTGAAGGTGGCCCAGGATCGGCAAAAGAGCCAAGCAGATTTAAAAAGAACTCCCAAGGAGTTCCAAGTAGGTGAGCACGTGTTTATAAAGGTAAGACTAAAGAAAATCTCTCTAATATTGGGGAGTTGTTCAAAACTAGCACCATGTTATTGTGGTCCGTTTGAAATTTTATCTAGAATTGGTCAAGTTGCATATGAGCTAGCGTTACCACCTAACTTGAAAGTGCATAATGTTTTTCATATCTTTGTTTTGAAAAAGTATGTTCATGATGATACTCATATGGTTGATTGGAATGTTGTACAGGTGGAACCAGAAGGAGAAATTCTGGTGGAACCGAACTGTATCCTCGGGAGGAGGGAAATTACTCTGCGGAACCGCACCATTGGACAGATGAAGGTGCAATGGAAGCACCTTAGTCCTGAAAAGGCTACCTGGGAACTGGAAAGTAAGATGTGGGAGGCATACCTGAATCTGTTCTAGGACGTTGCAGAGGATGAAGAATAAGTAACATCGAGGACGATGTTACATTTTAAGGGGGTGTGTATGTCACATACCCCAATTTTGTAAAATAATGATTATTGTTTTAATTATATTCCCTAAGACATTATGTTAAATTTAATGCTAAGTAGGAACTGATGACTCAGCAGAGTCAAACGAAGTGGAATGTAATTCTGAATATTTTATTATTAATAAATAAAATGTGGAGACAACAGCATGGGAGAGCTGTTAATAAGAGGTTACTGGTCAAACTGGTGGATGGAACTAGGTGGAGGGCAAAAGACAAGTGGCAGCATCCTCAAACGCTTCCTAAGTTACAGGTGGAAACTTACCTATAATTGGGGTCATGATCCCCCAAGAAAGTGGGATCAGAGCAGGTGGCTCAATAAATGACAACTAACCCAAAAAGACCTATGCAATCTTTTAAAAAGTACCCAATGAATATAGCTGGGGCTGCTCAGTTATTTTTCCAGAGAAGAACCATTCAGGTGGAATGCTATTCAGGAAATTCATTTGGGGAAAAAAGGGAAAAATAGTAAGGAAGTTGTTCTAAGAGGAATGCTGCAGTAACTTGGTTATTACAGCTTGTTAGCTGGGAGAACTTACTTATAAGTTTAGATTTGATACTGAGTTTGAAGATTGGTATTTGACTATTGCTGCACCTAGTTCCAGCCAGGGAGACCAGAGCAAGCTCGCGGGTCCTGAGGAGTCGCTGTTTGAGCACTCTCCAGGAGTTGGTAGGGAGGAATGGCCTCCCATTGCTATTGTTGTCCAGGTTTAAACAGGTTATGTCACCTAATTGCCTTTGTTTTAATAACTGTGAATGGTTGAATGTTACATTTGTAGTTTATGATATAAATATTTAACTGGTTTAGTGATGTAAATGTTTTAAGTTTATCAATAATAGAATCTTGTGATGAAAAATAAGGACCCACTGTGTTTTTCCTCATCTGGGTTTACCAGACCGTACTCTAGCACAGGGGTAAAATTATAAATAAGGATGATATGATGAGAATGTAGAAAAGTAGATTGATTCTTTATCTATTTTCAGAAGAGATATTTTACTGACAGTTGTTTGAGTTCTTAGATAAAAACTATTTCCTTGTACAATATTTACTTTTAGTAGTCTTATTATTTAAAAACAAATAGAAGAATATAATAGTCGCACTGAAGTAAGGTTAGACTAGGTATATCTGCGGTTTAAACCTTACAACTGCTTTCTTCCAGTTTAAAGAATTTAACTTCTATATGTTGAAATAACAACACTGAAAGTCGGAGTAATTAAATATTGTTTAAATTCTACAGTTAAACCAAACTATGTTAGATTTATGTAAGATTAATGATGTAATCTTTTTCATTATTTTTCCTTTCTCCTTATTAGACTAATCTCGAACAATATCTAGAGCTGTTATTCTATTTTTCATAAATTGTAAATGAATGCTACTATATATATTTATACGAGATAGATCTTAAGTAGTATTAAGTAGTATTATTTGATCTTTTCATATATACATATACAGATATCATAACCAAACAGACAAACTAAATATTAACAGAACTTATTTAATTATTTAGCATAATTGGCACAAGAAATAGATAACAAAATGCTTTAAAATAAACTAAATATTAACCATGGAAGCATTGGTATTCTCAGGAGAGATAATATCTTTATTGTATTAATAACAAATAACTTCTATTACATACAATATAGGAGTATTATCATTATTGAACTTAGGGTAATGTTCTTATTACATTAATTGCAAAACTAGAACTATTTATACTTTCTGTACTACAAGGTAAACAAACAGTACTTAAGAACATTATTAAAATAGAATAAAAATATAAAGACCCTATATAAATTGAAGGGTATAAACTATATATGTTAACACTTACAATTTCTTAATAACTAGTAAGTCAAGTTATAAACCAAGTACAGAAAACCTAACAATAATATCAAGAGTAAAAATCAAATGCATATCTGTACAAGAAATAAATGACAGAATGGCAGAATGCTCGACCATCGAGCTTAACTTCATATTATAAATATAACTAGTAACCCTCACTTTTGCAGAAACACAGCATAACTTAACAGTAACGTAAAAAGGGACGAAGTTATTTTCTTTACTGTCAAAATTTAGGGTAAAACCCTAATCATCTAGAATATACAAAGTTAAAAACTGTAAAATCCAGTTCATTAATTTTACTCACGGCCGCACTGAAAATTTACATAGGGAGGCTTTTACATCCTGTTCTTTTACAGTAACACATTATTATATACAAAAACAAAATGTACACTCACGGCCGAAGCCGGAGAGCCCTGCGGTAAGCTAGGGTCTTAACAAA
This sequence comes from Pseudotsuga menziesii, assembly GCA_001517045.1. Classification (NCBI taxonomy): domain Eukaryota; kingdom Viridiplantae; phylum Streptophyta; class Pinopsida; order Pinales; family Pinaceae; genus Pseudotsuga; species Pseudotsuga menziesii. The sequence continues at coordinate 706,643 of LPNX011182917.1, forward strand.
CCATGAAAACAACGAAGTAAACAACCAAAACAACCAAAACCCTTGAGGGTCTTTCAGGCCGCAACGACCAAACTTTAACCTTCCATGAGGGTTTGAACAAGATGGGACGACCATGGAAAAGTCCAGGGCTTACCGGAGGCTAGTAGGCTATTCCTATCTCACGCTGCCTTTCCCCGAACGTGGAGTCGTCACCTGTAACAGGTACAAAATAATGTCAATACTCTACTTGCAGTTTGAGAAAATATAAATGTAAAGAAATCAATTTACGAAGTACTGTAAGTAGTAACAACTCATACCTAAAATATGAAGGATGCATGACCTCCTAAGAACAAACAAACAACCACCAGTGCGAGTAGAAGGAGACCCTTCATCGCTGCGCAGACAGAGAAGAGAGACAAGTTGCACCTGCAAGATCATCACACATCCTGTTGTTAATTGTTTATAAAATGTAAAGAGTTATTTAAACCTTGAAATATGCAGTAATATTAAAGAATACGAATGATATTCTTACCTCAAGCTAAATAAAAAGATAATCACTAATAACCAATAACGCAGCGACCAACACGATAAGGAGGTCTGTCTTCAACTGCAAAGGAAACGGCGGGATGACACTTCATCAACTACTGACAGCAGAAAATTCCAATTACTCGGCTGACAAGGTAAAACCCTAAAGACATGCTGTTACAGTCAAGGTTTCGAATAAGATCCTAAGGCAACGAAAACCTAGAAGGAGAACAAGTGACTAATGATGAACAACAATGCTATGACACGACCTTCACTATTGTGCAATTGGGCAGGCTAACCAGGGAAGAATAAACCAAAGACAGTCGCAGCACTACACAGGTGACAGAGCAGTCGGTTATTTCGCAGAAGATGGACGAGTGCTCGAAGGCGAGGAAAGACAATGAGCTAGGGTTGGAGATGACCCTTTTAAATCTTGCGTTGCTTGGCTAGAACGGAGACACGTCTCCATGCAAATTATTTGCACACGGTGGGTATTTTTCCATAGTCATCGACGAGCAAATCACGAGAAACAATAATGTCAATCATTTGGCGGTCTCGAAGGTTTGACTATAGTCATCGGCCGAGGTCAACCTATCATTTGTCATATGATAACAATAACATGTTAATATATATGCTTTGCATTATAGCTCACTATTGGCGTGGAGAGGAAAACGATTCATTTGCTATATTATGAAATACTATCATTTATATTTTGCAATTTGAGTTATAACACTATGTTCTTCGTAGGCATAGTTAACACTACGACAAATAATTTCTTAACATGATAATCCTTACATAATAAACCACTAATAAAAGGTTATACTCTATCTAGAGTGTTAGGTGCATGACATAACTTTTATACAAACTTGAAATGTACGAGGTAAAGGTTTATAAATTTATCTTTAGAGTTAAATCCATAAATTTGTTATGTCATGGTCTCATTCATAACCTTCCATCTAGGTGAATGACTATTTTGACATTCGACTCCTACATTCTTAAATGAAATAAGTTTTGTAATTTGTCGTAGAAGGAAAGCATAATACCTATGTTTAAATAAGAAAAATACTTATACAAGTATTCACCCAACATCTATATTTTAAATTATAGAATACACTAATGGTTGCTTTTAAGAGTGTTGTAGAATCGACCATGGTAAGTATCCTGATAGTAATGTTAACCCCTTTGGTCTTGTCATGAATATCTATGAATAGAAGTTGGTAAGTAATACAAAAGAAAATACTAACAATTACTTTGATGATTCTTTTGCCTAGAATAAAGGTTCTTAACCAAGAAATTGTAACATACAAGGGTTAATCTTTTAATCTCTTAAGAGAAGTCTTATCAACGTAATTGTTAGACCTTAAGACTTTTATGTTGTACATTCTTTTAAGGGGATCGAATAAAAACCGATTTACAATAGGTTATCTTTCAGACCTAAGATAAGCTTAGTATGCTTTGATTCAGTTGAAGTGTAAATACAACTTGGTGTATCAGCATGTGTATATCCCTTTCAGTGGGTAAATTTAAAAAGGGTATCAGTGAATTGTAAACCCCCTTATTAATACATATTACGATGAAAATGTATTTATGCATTCTTGAAAGTAAACTCTCGATTTTATATTTAGATATTTATTTAATTTTTTATTTATATGTTTATATTTATGAATTTATTTTTTAATTAAATATCTATTTATTAATTAATGTTGAAATTTAAATGTAATGTAAAATTTGAAAGGGACATGTGAATTTTATTTACTTATTCTTTTATTAATTTACATACTAACCTACTTTGGTCCTTTGTGTTTTATGGTGACTTAGTGTCATGTGAATAGCAAGGGAGTCTCGATGTTCGACACTAACATAAAACATGGGTAAAGGACCATATTGTAGTGTGATGCATATAAGTTTTGACATGAACATTATTGAAAGAATAAATGCATGTACACGTGTAATACATGCACCCATCTGTAATGATGTACTAACCACTATTACTAACTCTCTCGTATCTCGAACACATTCTTCATTTTTGTTATGTTGGATTTGTTGGTTGCTTATTTTTTTAATTAGGTAATACCAGTTGGTTTCTTTTTTTCAACTCCAGACTACAAAGAGAAAACAAAGACCAATGAGTGAAGAACACATTCACTTTGTTTGCTCTAAAGTACTGGAACCCTATGACACTGCAATCACCTATGGGTAAAAAAATGGGGGGGGGGGGGACTAATATAAATTACTAGTAGGTAACATCTCCTTTCCTACGAAGTATATCTACCAGAGAAGTCATAGTCAAACACTAGTAAAAACCCACTGGGCTCATGAACACGGTTCGTAAGATGAGAGTTCGTTAATAGAACTTATCACTATAATTTTTGGAACCCAACAAGTGTTTATAGGTTGAACACATTTGTGACAAATCGATGTACTTTTTTCTCTTGATAATGCTTGTTTCATGAGGTGCCAAAATCTAGATAGAATACTAGGTAGCGCTTCAGATGAAAATGAGATAACTCGAGCACTTTTTCTAAAAGGAAAGCCTGAGAAAGATAACAACAGTCTCTGGCATAATCATATATGGAATCTTGTTGATCACTTTGGTATTTCCCATATTATCCACATACCATTAGATTTTCTAATTAGAATATAGACATAATTTATTAAAATTTTCTTCTCCAAATTGTTTGATAGAGCCAACTAGTATCTCTTCTCGAGAAAACACAACACTGTTTCCTCGCAAAAGGGAGTCCTGTACAATATTTCTCCACTTATTCAAAATAAAATAAAACCTGTGGGAACCAAAATAACAATAGTTTTTCTACATAAAATAAGTTTAATCGTGAGGCTTACCATAATCCAATTTGCGAGCTGCTTGTTTCTACGCATATACTCCAATAAATGGTTCCATTGATCCTTCAAACTGCTTGTTGCTGTGCAACTACTCTAATAAATGGTTCCATTGATCCTTCAATGGAGCTGAATTTACTGCTTGAAGGTTGAGATGCAATTGTAGGAGATGAACTCCTCTTACCATTAAATATCACAGTTCTAGCTAGAATAATGATCGCTTGAGCATCTTGATAAAAATACTTGGCATGAGAATATATATGAAGACCTCTCACAAAAAAAAATTCAAAAAATATCCTAAACAACTTGGTTTGATCCTTATACATTTTCAGTAGGTATAAAAAACGACATCTTTGACTAGATCCATCACATAGTAGCTCTTCCTCAACGTAATTTCCTGCAACTCTACTTCCAACAATATTACAACCATATCTCTGCAAGATATTTAGTTTAATGATATTTTCATTAAGAAAATAGACTGCAATAATCAAATTTTCTCCATAACTGAGCCATGAGTAAAAGAACCTGGTACTAATGAATAGATGGAGAAAGTAAGAATACACAAGTGTCCGCATTGTTTTAAAGGCTTACCGTCAATAACACATCGAGACTAGAGAATTCAAACCATCCTCTGGGTCATCATGTTGCATTGACATCAATAATCAATGTATACAAAGGTAATGAGTTGCATCGGTTTCCAAAAATTAATTGAATTAGTGTTATAGAAATCCATTTGAAAGAATTAATAATGACGTCTGAAAGTTTGGAGAGGGATCATAGCTAATGCAATCAGGAATCATAGTTTTTAATAATCCTAGTTAACTATAGGCTAATCAAAGAGCGACAAGTATTCTAATTAATTATTAATTAGAATATTGAAATAAAAGCAAAAGCGAGATGAATGGTAAACAACGCAAATACAACCACTCCAGGACTCCTCAACCATAACAAGTACAATGATGACATTTTTCGTACGACAACTTACCAATAAAAATACTGCCACTGTAACCAGTCTAGGTCGTATAGTATTGTACATAGATTTCTTATGAGAAACATGTCACGTGAAGTCAAAAGGATATCTCGTTCAGTAAAAGTGATTATGAAATCAATTTATTGTCGTCTACCCACATTATTGATGAATCAGGCTAACCGAACTTGGCTCTTTGTGATTCTCCTTTTCAAATACAGGTTGGAGCTCAATAAGAGAACACCAAACAAAAGTAGCTACATCTAGTCCTATATACTACAGAGCTCTAGTCTGGATGAAATAACTTACAGATCGATGCTACACTTCATAAGAGAGTCAATTTGGTGCCATTCATATAGATAAACACGATTATTTTTCTAATTCCTAGAGCTTGTGGATTATTGTACTAGACTTTGACACGATAATAATTCCAAAAATAACTGACAGATCAATGCTTATACACTCATAAGAGAGTCAATTTGGGGCCATTCATATATATAAACACGATTATTTGTCTAGCGCCTACCTTAGAGCATGTGGTTGCTTGTATTAGGGTTTGACACTATAAGAAATAGGTTATGGCTCTCAAACAAAAGGATTATTTGATTGGGGAACATTAAATTAGGGAAAGTCTTAAGGCAAGGATTTACTGCTTAGTAACTAGCTAAGCTTAGGCTCTACAATGTATGGACTATCCAACAAATAGGAAAAAACCAAAGAAAAGTACACATTCGCGTTCAAAATGTTCCGGCTTACAAAGATTGCTTCCTCTTATTGAACTTATTTTTCTCCACTGCTTTTGTGGATCTTTCCTTTTTTTTTACAACAACTACTACACAGGAGGATCTCCTACCATTTCTTTACATGGTGCACTTAGCTTCTACAACACAACTCAACAAAAACAACCCTATATCGCAAATACCCAAAAGAGGAACACAAAAATGGAGTCTTTATATAAATTTATTTTCTTTAGTTAGATTATTTCCTTATATCACAAGCCCTTTGATCATGATCTCAAGCCCTTTCATTATTAGAAGTAGAACCCCTGGTAACATATCGAGTATCCAATCCATATTTGGTTTATTAAGATCCTGATCCTATGTCGGTGGATCTATCACCATAAAATGTGCAAGTTGGAATCCTAGCATATGACCCCCCATACCTTCATGTCCCGTAAGCAGCAAGTTTACCATCATCATTAAGAGTAGGCACCACAGAGACAACGGATCCAAGAACGGATAAAAATCCAGTGCTAGAAGTCAATCTGCCTGTAGAGGTAAAGGTTAAAGGAGCAGATCAAGATCTAGTTAATCATTTACCTTGATTCATTTGATTTAGTTTTATATTCATTTCATGTTGCTTATCCTTTTTCTAGTTCCATATCCCATTGAGGTTTATTCCCCGCCATCGATAGGAGTTTCGTTCTTACTTTATAGTTTTCTTTACTGTTGCTTGCTTGGTTTCCTACCCCTTTGCCTATTCTGATCGGTAGACTAAATTAATAATTAATTACATTTGGTCCATTGGATATTTATCTTCACTACAACAAATATTGGAATTAGTGTCCGATTTAGCGTCCCTTTTTAGTGTAATTATTTTTTTACATTTAGTGTTCAAACTAGATGTTAAATGGGACGGGTCACAGACAAAACTTAAAGCATCTCAAAAAACGTCTTTGTTTGCTTCCTAGATAGCATCCTTTATGACGTCCAAAATAACGTCTATTTTTTTGCTTCCAAAAAAATGTCCAACTTTGCTTCCCAAACAATGTTGACGTTTTCTTCATAAATAACGTCCTATTTTTCTTCCTGGAGAGCGCCTATTTTTGCTTCCTAAACGACATCCCCGTTAATGTCATATTTGCATCCTTAATAACACCATGTTAGCATCTAAGTTTGCATCTATGTTCACTCCATATTTGCATCCAAATTAGCATCCAATATTGCATCCATTTGTGCTACCAATTTAGCATCCCATTTTCACCATGTTTTACTTCCGAATATGCAGCAATTTTCGCTTCCAAATATGCACCAATTTTTTCTTCCTTTTTTGCATCGTGTTTTGCTACCAAAATGATGCCAACTATTTCTTCTATTGTTGCACCATATTTTTCTTCTTATGTAGTGCCATGTTTTGCATCCAAAGTAACCGTCTTATTTTGCTACCATATCAATGCCATGTTTGGCTTCATCATTAGCGCCAAGTGTTGCATCATTCTTAATGCCTAGTTTCACAACCATATTTACGCCCACATTAGCACCTTGTTTTGCTACTACTTTAGCGCCCAATTTATCGTCCATTTTTACTCCCACACTAGTGCCACATTTTGATTCCCATTTAGCTCCTGGGATTTCTTCCTATTTTTCTTCCTCATGAGCACCTCATTTAGCATCCAATTTTGCTCCTTTGTTGGCCACTAGTTTAGCTTCTAGTTTGGCATCCAAATTAGCATCAAAATTGACTTCCAACTTAGTGCCAAGTTTTGCGTCCAATGTTGTTTCTAGATATTGGACATAGTGGGCTTCCGTTTTAGCTCCTGGTTTTGCTTCCTTATTATCACCACATTAGACTTGATATTTAACACCTACAACCATATCCAATTGTGTGCTAATATATTTATTATATCAAATTATTATAATTATTCATTAATTTCAATAGTTCTCATATATCATTTACTTCATAGTTCTGAAATAACATAATGAAACGTTCAAATTAATTGTAGATATCATTATTGAAATTAATTGCATAACATTTATGAATAAATTTAATAGAAATAGACAACATTTTCCAAAGTAGTAATATCATCATATATATTAATTTTCCATGAAAATATCATCAACAACTTCCAATATATATAAATTTAAAATATAATAACGATAATGTCACCATTATCTTTCATCTAAAGAAGTGAAATTATAAAACATCATTGCATCAATAACCTATCATACAGATCATCTTATTAAGGTTAAAATAACAAGTGAACAATATTATAGTGAAAATACCAATATCATAAGAATTTTTTTTTTGATATCCATATGTAGAAAATTCAAACTGATCAACAGTAATCAAAGTTTATATGTCAACATGAATCCACCATACAAATCAAAATGACCCAAAATGTAATATGAACTTGGATAATCACAAAAATAACAATATGTGTCCAATAGCATGGAGAAAACAAAACACATCCACAATCTCAATAGTAGAATCAATGGCTGCCATCATCATCATCATCATCATCATCATCATCATCATCCTCATAATCCTCATCTATCCCAACTAGTATCCATCATCATTTTCATTTGATCCATTTGCATAACTATCAACAATATCTTTCTTTGGTACATCAATGACAACATAATTAAGATCATCATCTAAGTAGTCATCTTCACCATTTTCATACAAATACCAGGAAATAATCAATTTAAAGCATTAGTATTAATTTCATTACATAATGCATATATTGTGTTATATTGCAAATATTAGCGTGATAATTTATGGATTCTCACGAGTTTTCCAAAGATGAATATAAACATCATCTCATCAGCAGATAGTAGCCACACATATCAATTGTATCCACAACCATGCATAGATTCATGCATACACACACATGTACACCATAAATTTTCATATAACAATAGAAGATATAGAGACGAGGAAAAATAGACACCCCAATGATTATATATAAATTGAAAAAAAACATGATATCACATATATTCACTACAACAAATTTGGCTTTTAGGGGGGGTTGTCTTTTGCCTCCAAAAGTCACTTTTGGGGGCGGTTTTGGCTTTGGAGGCGGTTTTTACAAAACCATCCCTAATAGCACTGATGCTAAAAGTTTGGTCTTTTAGGGGTAGTTTTGGAAGAGATCAAAACCACCCCTAAAAGTGACTTTTGGGGGCGGTTCTAACCTCCCCTCCCCCCCCCCCCCCCCCCCCCAAAAAAAAAAGGTGACTTTTAAGGACGGTTCTAAACCCTGCTCATAGACACCTATGGGGGTGGTTCCAACCCCCCTTAAATGTCCTTGTTACAAACCTTTGGGGGTTGTTAGAAACCTCCCTTGTATGTACCTATGAGGGCGGTTACAAACACATGATTATGAGCAGGTTTAATGGCCCCATGATTATAATGTCACATCTTCTTGTGGTGGATTCCATGTTCTGAATATTTTGATGAATCCTAGGTAACTCTCATATTTATCCTTTTCCAAGACTTGAGACCTCACTAATCAGTTTTGAGTTTTAATGATCATGTCAATTTTCAAGAAAAATGAAGTTTAAATAATTGTGCCAATTTTCAAGAAAAATGAAGCTTAAATAATCATACATAGTTGACTGAGAGGTGAATGTTATGATGGGAAGGCCAATAGACTAGGCATCTTTTTGAGAATCTGTATTTTTATTATCATCTATAGTTATGAAAATTCAGAGAAAGTTGAGGTGTAAACAAGTTTCTATATAGCCTCATCTTATTCTTCTTTTTTCTATTTGACTAATTGATATGACCTATATTTTGAATACGCATCAAGCTCCATGTGGGTTAACCTACAATCCTTGCACTATAAACCTTCTCTACATGTAAGGGAAATGCATACCTTTTATCGTCACCACTAAAGCATTCACAAACTGTTGTAGTTTATTTATGTTCAAATGGCACTTTCATTTAGCTCGTGGACAGAAGTTGCAGGGGGAATTATTTATCCAATAATAGTAAGCAGTGACAGTTCATATTTTTATCTTAGAATTTGGATGTTTTTTTATGTAGTCATTAGTCAATTCTTATTTACTTCCTAATGTTTTTCAGGGTCAGTTAACTCTCAATATGGTATTTGCTATCTAGCCACTTTTTTCTCTTGACATTCTGCTCAGTAATAACATTAAACTTTACTGTTAATTTGAAAAGTGTTAGCATTGGGATTGAGCTGCAAGTCATTTGGCTGAAATGATTATGATTTTTCTATCCAGGTTTTGAGAAATCACTAAATCCTCTTAGTAATCCCAGTTCCAAAATTTGATCTTTTTATTGGATAACAGACAACTCCTTTCATATACAATATAAACAATGGAAATAACATTTTTTTTTACTTGCCAACATTACCATGAGATGCCATTCAATGTGGGTTTAGTCTATTATTGTCATGAAACACTATAGTTAGAATAATTCATTTCCAACAGGGATGAAAATCTGGCAATAAATGGCCAAATATTGACAAGGGGTCAGTGTACACAATTTTTTAAGAAGTTGAGATCCCTTGAATGTAGAAAACTCCAGTTTGTATCTAATGTCTGATAAGTAACTTTTCATTACCGTACAAATGATATTATGGTCATTCCCTATGTACATATGTCTTCATACTCTTTTGTTGTGATTGGTCAGCTATGATGGTTAATTATATGAGTTGGACGATTGATCTAAATGTTACAAAGAATCCCTCATTGTTCTCATTGCCAATATAATATAATAGCCAGTGAAAGGACAAAGAAGAAATTTTGGAGATGTTGTCAAACTTGACATGGAAGTGTTGTGTGCACGGACATGAAATAAAAAAGCTCGCATTAAAGTAGAGGAGGGATGCAGACGAAAGTGCACAGGGATATCTATATTTATAGCACATAAAAGTAACATTAAGTATAGGAGGGATTAATACCAAAGTACAAAGGGATCTAGACCTATATAGCACATAAAAGTGACTAATGGCCATCATGCATATTCATACTTTCCTCGTATTAAAGTTCCAAAAGAATAGTCGTTTGAATAATGTATTTTGAATGCAGTATAACACAGCCAACGAGCTCTCCTTAGAACCATGGTCTGTCTTCTCGTTCACACAAAAAAACAGTAACGACATAAGAAAAGTTTATGTGTTGTAGACATTATCAAAATTCCCACTAATTTATTACAATCTCTCTCTCAAACAATTTTTTTCAATAAACAATTCTCAACTCGTAATGAAGTTAAGAAAAGTATAATGATGGTAGGGAAGTAAAATGAAGCGTAATAATCTAGGAATAAAAGTGAATGCCATGATTCTAGTCCATAAAGAAAGAAATCTAAGGACTTGTTCATATATGCTCGGACTGCAGTGCCCAACCGTCGGTTTTACTATTTTATGTTGTTTTTGTAGCAATTCCACTCTTACAACAGTCAATGGATCAATATCTCAAAGTTGGGGTTATAGTCGAAACTTATTAAATAATTGGCCCATCGCATGACGGGAATCAATTTTAGCTTGATCGGTCTTTAGAGCTAACATATAAATAGGATGGAGAGGTGTAAGCATTTCACCATTCAAGGTTTCCTCTATTGGCATGTAGTTCTATTGCAGAGACTTATCTTGGTGTAGTCTCTTATCTTCTCTTATGTCGCTCATTGTAGACTTTGTTCGTCAGAGTATCATATTTTCTCTCTAGACAATACCATATACTGTCTGCCTTTGTTATTCTTGTGATATCCAAATCGAATCCAAACAGATCCTTTTGTAAATTACTTGAATGATGAAGGGATCTTCCATGATTCTTTTATTGTTGTTTACATCCCTATTAGGTGAGGCTGCTCAGGTTTTCGATTTCAGGCCATTCTATCTAAATAGTGATTCTTAGTTTAAAGCTGCCCCTGTCAGTATTGTTCTCATTGCCAATATAGTCGACCTTTATCTTTTGGATTATAACTTCTTTACATAACTGTCCACTCAACAAGATTCGGAGATTACTCACTTCAAACTGGGAATTTTCTTGGTTACTATTGGGATCGATGTTATTGTAGTCATTTGATGATATTGCTTAGTGTTTGACCAATATTGTTCTAGTTGTACTATTTGGGGGAATAGTTTTTCAGTGTCTGTTGGGTGTTATAATGTCTTAATTAACTCACCTAATATTTAATTATCAACAAAGTTTGGTAAACTTCGAGTTGACACAAAGTATCTGCGAAGGTAGAGGGGTTCCTAGGGCGTCGTAGAAATATTTTAACAAAGAAAAGATCGAAAGATCTTTCAAAATGAAAAACCGAGTCAAACTCCTATAAATTCAACTAGAAGGGTAATTAAACCAAACAGAGTGCTAGACTAGAGCAATGTGAAGCTATAATACTCTACTCTATAGACAAATACTGAAATATAAAAATATAAACAATACTATTATATTCTCTATGAATTATTCTACTTCTTAACAATTTCAGAAACTGACTATACAAGGAAGGATTATATTAGAAATCAACTATTCATGCAATTAACAAATGAACATAATGGTTCAAACTAAACTATCTAATTCCACTCTCCTTGATTGTTCTGTGGATATGCATTCACCGTGATTGGAACTTAAGAAGGAGTAGTGTCAAAATGGCTTTCAAAAGAAGTGAAGAAACTAAATGGAATCAAATCTAACTTAACTTCTACAAATATGTGCAAACTAAGGAATGTCCAATTACAGCTGATAGTAAACATGATGATCTATTCCATAAGGAAATGATTCTAGCTTATAACCAATTCAAATGTAAAGAAAATCTAACTTATAGACAAGTAATAGACCTTAATAAAAGAAGCAAGTAGAAAACTTAATAAAGAAGATTTAATTATGAAGCAAGTAGAAAACTTAATAAAGAAGATTGAATTGTGAAGCAAGTAAAAAACTTAATAAAGAAGATTGAATTGTGAAGCAAGTATAAAACTTAATAAAGAGAACTCTTTTAAGTCCTACTCTCTAAGTTTATTCAGTCACCATATAGTGAAAGAAACGGGTCCTACTACTATAACCAATCTACAAAGTGCTAGTGTACTTTCCTAACATTGACATATTTAGTCCTAAACTCTATATACAAAAGGATAAATCAATCCAAACCAAAGATATAATTACAAAGCATCACAACAATATTGAAGAAAGAAATCAGAAACCAAAATAATCCAAAACAAAAGACATAATTCAAAACATAGGGGGAAAGGAGAGAAAAATAGGAATAAGACTTTAATAAATACTTTAAACAGTCTAACCTGAGGCTTTAATAATAAATATAACTATTATCTAACTACCACATTCAAAATATAATAAAAAAGCTAAAGAAACATGCTTAAAACCGATTAAAAACACTAAAGGTTGAATGAAGGGTTGGATAACAGATTGGAAGGTAGGTCTGAATGACAAGCTAAACAGGCTGTTCGAATAACAGTCTGTACACAGAAAACACTAGAATTTTAAGGAATAGTTAATCTAAATGATTTCGAGATCAGATGATTCATGCATATGATAATAAAGTGCAAAGGAACAAGAATTAAACCTACTTAATAATTAAATTCAACAGTAAAGTAACTTAAATTAAATCATATTTACAAAGACATCATTATCTATTGCATTTTTCAACAAATTAAAAATATAACTAAATGAATTTATAATAAAATAGAAGTAAATAAAAATGAACCTACTGTGAAAAGATAACTTATGCTAATCTATAGTTATGAAAAGAAACTGCTTCCTATCATAAAACAAACTGAAATGCAATTGAACTAAATCTAAAACTTAGATACAAGCTGACAGAATCAAACCTAACTACAACAAAACTAAACCTACAGAATTAAACTAACTAAATTCCAAACATGAGGCTGAAAGGAAAGCTGGAAAGTAAACTGGAAACAAAGCTATGCGCGCAACCGGTGAATCAATTCTGGAAATGAAGCTACACTAACAACACATCATTACATCGTGATCTATACTACCAGAAACAATGACATGAATGATTACAGTAATTAAGCTAGAAATGAAATTATACTAGTTACAGGAAGGAGATAAAGAAAATACACACAAGATAGAAACCGCTGGTTGATGAGGGGCCCTCTCAGCATTCTGGGTGGCAACTTGCTAAATGCTTACTCAAACACGATCATATACAGCATGAACATAACTTCTGTTAAATTGATAAACAATATTACATAGTTCTTTAAAAATGACTGATTATATGCATAAACTGACTAACTAAGCACTCGCGTGGAGGCTGATATATATATGTTGTTTACAGAGGTGAGCAGGTTGACCCTTTAGTGTTCGACCGCTCTGTAAATTTAGTCAACCATTACTGTGATCGACTGATCATAAGCCAATGTGTAACTCTTCTTCCTTCTCCTTCATGCGCTGATTCTCCATCGTGCGTGATGTGGCATGAAGGTTCTCCTTGGCGTAGATTGATCGCGTGGTGTTGAGCATAGGAGAACCCTGGTGAGTCTTCTAGAATGAGGATTGTACTACCACCCAGATGCGTAGACAACAGGCAGTTTGTAGACTATTCCATGCTTTAACGTTTGGGGATCTATCATCAACAGCACGCGGTTGGCTTGGCGGGATGAACGGTGAGTTGGACAGTGAGCTGGATATCCTCTACACATATCTAGGGTGGATGCATTGTATGTTCATTGGCTCATTGAAGACTATGGTATGCAATAACAAATTAAGCATCAAACATATATCAAATGTCATCGAATTAACTAATAAAATCGTGAAATAATAAGAATGAACTAGAACTTGCATAAACCCGAAATATAGTCATACCCGGGGCTGAATAGTGAGCTGCATGATAGAAAACATGCCAAAAGGTGACAAAACATATGTCAAACATGTAAATTAACAGTTGAAAATGATAACAAAACTAGGATCAACATTCCCCTAAACTGGAGAAATGTCAGGTCCCACTGAGCAAAGGAAAAATGAATCAGGAAGAAGGCTGAGCTGCGTTAGCAGCTGCCTTCGACTTGGTTGATGAAATAGGGGTTTTAAAATTCAAATTTCGAGCCTGTGATTTCAAGATAGCACAACTCTCCTATTGAGACCCATGTGACAAATTTATGGCCTTGTTCAGCTCTTCAGTGGTTTTGACCTCCAAGCGCAAATATTTATTCTCTTGCCGAAGACTTGGGATTATCTTAACATTCTCTTCATTTTGGCTTACTGATTGTGCCAACTCCCGAGTCAATTGATCTACCATCAGCTAATGCGGAGTATATGGCTCTACTGGTTGCTTAGAATTTTGTGGGGGACTCATCTCCCTTGATGGCAGATCGATATCAACAGAAGGAATGTGTCTGTCAGGACTCATGTCCTGTGTAGGTGCAAGGGAAATTTTCATGATCGACATCCTTCAGCAATTCGGCTGAAACATGGGGCAACACGAATAGAGGTGAGTATGGATCAGGGTCATATGCTTCGGCCATACCATATAGATGACCAGTTTAAATATCGGGCTGTATCGTGGTCTCGACACTAGGCTGAACCATGGACTGGACAAATTTTTCCTTCTGGACTCTGGTGTGAGGTCGTGATAAGGGTACAAACTTAGTAGATACAGGGATAATAGGGGTAGAACAAGTGGATGGACTCGCCTCCAATGTGTCATCGTTGAGATGGACAACATTGGGGCTTTTCTTCTCTAAGGATGGGGATTGACTGGATTCACGATTATGGAGATGTCGAGGGTGTTTTCGGATATTTAGATGGGGGTTAAGAACTTTAAACACAAAGGTATCCCAAGATTGGTTCCGCTCTTTAAGCTGATCTAAGATCAAGAGTTTAATCAAACTATGGTGATACATGCTTCCCTTAGGGTTAATGGTATTTTTCTTGACCTGGCTCGACATCTTCTCTAGACTTCTAAGAAAATAGAAAGGTAAATAAAGAAACTTCTAATCAACAAAATGAGCTAGCAAACATATATGGCAGGCTTTAAATACGATGAACTTACCCTTGCAAGTGATCAGATGGATGATGGCAGTAAAAGGATTGATGTACTCTGGCTTAATCCATTTGCAATGGAAACCTTTGAAACCTATGACATGCAAGTATTCTGGTTTAAGGGTGAAGTTGTGGGATTCCCACAGAAGAAACTAGTGCTTGTGCCATCGAGTGCCCTCTCTAGGAAGCTTGATTGTGAGCGCAATAGACTCCTCAGTTACTGGGAAGATGAGATGGCCAACCCTCACCTTCTTTCCATCGAAACTCACCGCGAAAAGAAGTGAATTTTATTCATCATACCCTTGAAGCAGGTGAAGAAACGGGTTCCAACCAGCACGAAAAAAGACCTCTCGGCACTCCTAGAACTATGGCATTTGAAATAAGTCTTAGCAGCTCTCAGGCTCAAAACGATTCGGCATGGTTCAAGGAGAGACTAGGATACAGAGTTTGCAGGGCGTATAGGAAGAAGGTGGCTAACAAAACTATATAGGGATAATGGTAAGTGAAAGAGATAGAGTAGAAGTTCGCACGGTGTTGATTTAAAATATGCCTCATTCAATCGACCAAATGATCATGCAAAAGGCTCGGCACATTTCGGCGATCGTGCCATTATGGCAGATCTTGAGATGTGTGCCATCAAGAATGCCTAATTTAATGAGTTCATAAGGTTGCAATCAGTTCAACCATGTCCAAAGTAAAACTTTGGATAGGTTGAACGTATGACTTAATACGAATGCATAACCACATTCATAACCATAATAATCTTGATTTAACAAGAGGATCGACTATTTGATAGTTTACGTGTGCGAGTGGGTAAGAGGATAGGGGTGATAGCAGAGTCATGATGACTGAAAAGGTCATAAGGTCATATCGAATCCATATGGGGGTAAAATGAGATCACAAACGTACAACATCATAGGTCGAGATGATTCATAATGCCCTTGTAGATGTGACTTAAAAATCATGGTATGACTCAGCCAATTTTAACTTTTTGCCCAAACAAAATTAAGCTAACACCTCAACATGCTTTTTAATCATTAGTGCTATAATATCATAGTTTTTATTCAGATCATCATTTGGAATTTCATTCAGACCAGCATTCGACCCTTCATATGGTACTACATATGATCCTCCATATAGATTTTTTTTCTGTAAAAACATGCTTTATTCTGGATCGGATTGCTGCTGATTATCCTGAAAACATTTGGCATTTGTTAGAGATAAATAAAATTTTATATAAATAGTCAGAAAAATAAAAAATAGTATAATTTTCACAACATACTCTTCCTCCCCCAAACCAAAGATATGCCGTGTCCTCAAGCCATAGAAGAAAAACTAAGTAATTTCAAATTAATTTAATACATAGTTTTATCATGTTGTGATCATTTTTGCATGAAAAAGAAAACGAACTAGTAAAATGGAAATGATTCAGATATGTACATTTATCATAAATAACAATGCTTAGAAAGATCAAGTGAATTATAGTAGTATAATTGGAAAATTCCATAGGAAAAACTAGTCATCCATGTCTCATTGTAAGGATGTCTTGTTATCTTAAGAATATTTTGAGTTTACCCTAGAGTTTGTGAGATTTTACAGCTATGGTATTGATTGAATTAGATGGCCGGATCCAAGCCCAACTTACAGCCATTCTCTAATGAAATCATAAACAATTGGCCTACACATGTATTTATATATTCTAATATTATTATTTTCAACGAACCATGTGCATATTAGTGCATTAACCAGATATCTTTTACCTGATATTTCCTCGCTGCCAGTCGACCTATTTAGTACCCCATCGGGTTTATCTTGGTACCATGCAAGCATAGCCCCACTGCCAACGAACCTATTCAGTACCTCGACGGGTTTACTTGCATTTACCGAGCTTCCTTGTTTGAAGATGTTACTTAGCACTGACCCACTGCTAGCAGGCCTGTTCAGTACCTCGACGGGTTTGCTTCGTATATTGATTTTGAGTATATGGAAGTCGGTTGGTACTAGAGCGTACTAAGCCTACTAAACACATAATTCAATTTTTAAAGCAAATTTCTTACATAAATTGGCCTTAATTATAGATCATGTCAAAAGAGAATAAATTAAAGTTGTTCTTTGACCTTTCAGTCTTTCTTCTTCATAAAATGATAAGTAATGTTCCCCACAAGCAGAAATTTCACTCACTTCCTAGTTACCACAAAAATGCTTAAGAGGCAAGTTTTGATAATAAGTATAGTATGAACTAGTAATCCATAGGTATAGGATAAGAATCTGAAGAATATGATAATTAGAGTAGGTCTTTCAAGCAACTGTTCTTATTAAATCAGAAATGTACATGTTTGAATCAAAATACCATATATAAAAGCATAACAAATCACATAATCAGTGGTTAAGGATGATATACAAGGAATTCTTCAATTTTACTATAAACTTCAATTTTGACAATAACCAAAAAGAAAGATATATCATAGATATATCATGAATCTTTTAAAGTACTACCCCTTTTCAAATAATACTTCATAAGCTGCTTATAGAGATAAAATATTTGTAATCAAATTGCAACACCACTTGTTAGATGATTCGTATTTATTCTTAACAAAACATCTACAAAATTCATAAGAAAAAGGAAAAAGAGTCTTTCCGCTTTAATTTGACAAAACTGCAACAAATGATCATAGGAATGAAAATGCAGTTGATTTGTTAGAAATGACTCTTACTTATTAAAGTGAACACAAACATATTTACAAACATACAAGTAATGACAAACCAAAATAACTTTAAGGATCAGGAGGAGGAGGAATAATTTCCTTTTCAACCAATTCCATCTCCTTTTGCTGCAAGACATTTTGTACGAAATCTTGTTTAGATATGGGTTGATGGTAAAGTATAAGTCTGTGTCCATTTACTACAAAGGAAATTTGTGAATCACCAATTGTGTTAATTTCTGTTGATCCATTATTGAAAGCTGTAACTACTTCCGATATGGACCCATCCAACGAGTAGTTAATTTTCCTTTAAATTTTTTGTATCTTGAGTCAAATAGCAATGCCCAATCTCTAGTATTAAATTGTTTTTTATTTATAAATATATCATGCCATTTCTTTCATTGGCTCTATATTAACATTGTTCTTTGGAGTGCATCATGTCTAATTTCATCTAACTCATTAATCTGTAACACTCGTTGTTTCTGTGCTTCATCCAAATTCATGCCTAACTGTGCTGTCATACGAAATGTTTTAACTTGAAATTCGATAGGTAAAAGGACTTGTTTTCCATACACCAACTCATAGGGGATATGTCCGGTAGTGTTTCTCCATGTTATCCTATAGGACCACAAGGCCTCTCAGAGTCTATATGCCCAATCCTTATGATGTAAGTGAATGGTTTTGGTCAAGATGGCTTTTAATACTTTATTGGTTGATTCTACTTGTCCATTAGCCTAGGGATGATAAGGTGAATATTTTCAATGTCGAATGCCATACTTCATGGTGATTTCTTTCATTAACTTAGAAGTGAATTTAGAGCCTTGATCTGTGACAATTTCTCTAGGTACACCAAATCAAGTGACTATTTCTTCATATATGAATTCTACTATTGATTTCTCTATGGCCCTAAAAAAATCTTTAGCTTCTACCCACTTAGTAACATAGTCTATGCAAACTAGGATATACTTCTTTTTACGAGACATGGGAGAAATAGGTCCTACAAAATCCATAGCCCATTTCTCAAATGGCTCTATCATGACCTAAGGCTGTAAGGGAATCTGATTAGAAGATGTAGGTCTACCCATTCTTTGTCAACTATCGCATCCTTTGACATATTTGGTAGCATCCTTGAAAATGCTCGGCCAGTAATAACCAGAGTGCAGCACTTTGTATGCCATCTTCTTATCAGAAAAATGTCCTCCACATGGTCCATCATGGCATGCATGGAGGATATCTGTCATTTCATCTTCCCGTACACATCATCTAATAATAAGATCTGGGCCAGTACGAAAGAGATCATTATCAACCAAGGAATAATTAGAGCTCTGAACTATAACGCGACGCTTCTCGGGTGGGGACAAGTGATTTGGTAATTTCCCAGTTACTAAATAATTGGAAATATTTGCAAACCAGGGGGTTTGAACAGATACATCAAATAGATGTTCATCAGGAAAAGTGTCATCAACGGGTTTAGTACTGTCATTATGTTGAATACGGGAAAGGAAATCTGCTACTAAATTTTCTTTACCAGGTCGGTCAATGATGGTAATGTTAAATTCTTGTGATAAAAGAAGCCACCGAGTCACCCTACCATTGGTAATTGGTTTATTCATTAAAAATATGATGGCAGAGTGATCCGTATGCACAAAAAATTCATTTCCTGTGATGTAATGATGAAATTTATTAATAGAATAGACTACTGCCAAAAATTCCTTTTCAGTAATGGTATAATTCAGCTTGGCAGGGGTCAAATTATTGCTAATAAAATAAATGGCATAAGGTGATTGGCCTTCTTTTTTTCCTAGGACTCCTCCTATGGCTGTATCAAAAGCATCAGTGGATATATGGAAAGGAAGGGACCAGTCAGGACCCCTAAGTATTGGTGCCACTGATAATTTAGCTTTTAGGACTTTGAAAGCACTTTGACAAGATTCAGTCCATTGGAATTCTACATCCTTTGTAAGTAACTTAAACATTGGTGCAACTATTTTAGTAAAGTTCTCAATAAAACGACAATAATAGCCTGCATGGCCAAGAAAGATTCTTACCTCTTTTTGAGTCTTTGGAGAAGGAAGGCCAATAATTACTTCAATTTTTGCAGGATCCACCTTGATTCCTTGGGAAGAAACATTATGCCCCGAGACTATACCTTCTGTCAATAACATTTTAGATTTCTCATGACTAAGGGCCAGGTTTGTTTCTTGACATGGAATCAGGACCTTCTCAAGGTTATCAAGGGCCTCTTGAAAGGTATTACCATAGGTTGTAAAATCATCCATGTACACCTCTACACAGTCGTGTATAAGATCAACAAAAATTTCTAAAACTACACACTGAAAAGTGGCAGGCGCATTACATAAGACAAATGGCAAAACTATATAGGCATATGTTCCTCAAGGGCATGTAAAAGTGGTATTATCTTGATCCTCGGGTGCTATTAAACTCTGATTATATTCACTATACCCATCAAGAAAGGAAAATTATTGTTTGCCTGATAATGTATCTAAGACTTGATCAATAAAGGGAAAAGGAAAATAGTCTTTAAGAGTGGCCTTATTTAACTCTCTGAAATCAACACAAATACGCCACTTCCCTGTGAATTTATTTGGGACTACCACTAGAGGAGACACCCATTTACTATCAGAGATGGGATAAATGAAACCAAAATTGAGAAGTTTTTGTAACTCCTCTTTTACTATATCTTTTAGAGCAGGATTCATCCTCCTCTGAGGTTGTCTCACAGGTGGAATGGCTGGATCCATGTAGATATGGTGAATATAGGTGTCAGGGTGTATACCTTTCATGTCAGTGTATTCCCATGCAAATGCTCCAGATTGATTTTTAAGGACCTTAAGAAATTGTTCTTGTTAGCTCTTAGTTAACCCTGAATTTATGTGTAAAACTTTTCCAGGGCTAACTTCACAAGGTCATTATAAGGTCCTATGTGTTCTTCAATTGCAAAGAAACATGGTGTTTCTACAAATGTTGAGAGAGCCATATTTTCTTGAAACTCATCTCCAAATATTTGATCAAGTTGGGAAAAAGACTTTGGGAAATCTATACAAGTTGTGGAAGAGACAAACGGGTTTAATACATTCTCAGTAGTTTGCTCCTGAAGTGCCCAGGAGTAGTCCCTAGGAGAGAAGAGATCTTCAATATTTTCATCCCCAAAGGTGAAATCTAACCACCACAACATTTTAGTTACAGTTTGTGCTGGGGGATATAAAATAAGTCTCTGTGTAGACAACCCATTTGAAATGGTCATTTCCCCATCCCTACATCTTATAAAGGCATTAGCAGTGGCTAACCATGGTCTCCCTAAGATAATAGGATGTCCTTTAGAAGGATCCTTTGATTCTACAACCATAAAGTTGACAGGTTATTCCCATGAAGCTACTGATACAATAATGTCGTCCAGGACTCCAACAGGTTTTACCGTGGTACGGTCTGCTAGTTCTAGGATTGAATGGGTAGGTCGAATAAACTGTCCCAACTGTAAAAATTCTAAAACTTCGATGTCATCATATTAATGGCAGATCCTAAATCGATAAGTGCATTTTCTATGGCAGTATTATTTACAATCACAATTACTACTGGGTCCCCAGGATTTGTATATTTTGCAATCCGAGATTGTTCTGTCATGCATTCAGACATCTCTCCGATAACATGAATTGTGAGGGGAGGATTTTTGCTTCTTTCCTGGGTGCTTAATGCATAGTTCCTTTATTACCTTGCTTTAAATTGGTATATCCTTAATAGCTTGTAATAGAGGAATTTTGACACAGATATTCTTTAACTCGTTCATAATGTCATACTCGGGACGAACTATAGTTTTTTCTATTGCTATTCATTCCAGAAATGGAGGAATCCTTTGTTCTTGATTGGGTTCTTGCTGAGGATGGGTATGCACTGGGATATTTGGAATATCCACATCCTGCAGAATAGCATCATTCATGACTTCATTTGAATCTTCTTTGTCATTCTCTTCACGAATGATGACTGATGATTTGGGTCTGTCATTTACAACTCTTCTACATCGTAATTGTATCTCATGTACAGGTACAGTCGAAATAACGTAGGATGGAAGAGTTTGCAACTCAATGATATTAAGAGCTTGAGTTGGCTTATTATTTGGATTAGGTATCGGTTGTGTAGGTAACAATGTAGGTCATGGAGGGTTTGTATTTTGAAAGTGACGAGGTTGTTGTGTAATAAGGGGAATTGGAGGCACAAACCCTGGTAAAAATTGCTGGGTATTGGCTGAGTGCTGAGGATATGGGTGATTAGGTATAGATACAGGTGGTGGTTAGGGGTAGGATTGTCCCCTCCACCCTTGTGGCCAATACTGTTTCTGAGTAAAATGAGGAGGAGGAGGATACTAGGGCGGCCACTGCTTCCAACTTGTAGTGTTCCAATGTTGAGGCGGTTGGTAAGGTTAGTGATAAGGTGGAGGTTGTGGTGACAAATTCTGATATGGTGGCGGGTCCCTTGGTTTCCAAGGAGGCCTCTTGGATGTTTCACCAAAATCCCCACTCTTGTATATGGATTGTAACCTTGGCAACGATGGGCAATCATCTGTTGGATGCTCTTCCATACAAATGTGACATACAGAGATGTTATTTAATAGGAATTCCCATTGGGGATGTTTAGTCCTGCATCTTGGAAAGAAAATACTCATCGTTTCTCATTCCTCATCTTTCCTTTTCTTAGCTTGTAACGTATATAGTTGGGAACCCATTGCTCCTAAAATATTAGTTTTGAAATTTTCCAATAGGTTTCCTAATTCCATCCTTGTAGCTCCTCTTGAACCAAAAGTATTTCCTTTTATATTTCTATTATAAGGCTCCCGAAGAGTTCTCCTGACTTTCCCCCTACTCCTAGAGTAATTTCTACATATCTCCCCAATTTGTGCAAATGGTCTATCAGAGATATCGCCGGATTCCATGAGATTAAGGCTTTCTACCAGGTCTTCTGAGATCCCTTTAAGGAAGAGTGTATGCACTGCATCTTCTTGAAGGTCATTATGTTTATATTTATGTAATATATAGATAAATCTCTTGAGATAGTATTCCAAGATCTCGTCTTCGAGTTGTTGTATCTTAAAGATATAATTTCAAGAGTCTCTTGGTTTGAAATACACTTGGTACTTCTGTAAGAATGTAGTTTTTATATCTTCCCAAGTCCTGATACTAGATTCTCCTAATCCCAGGAACCATCTTAAGGCAGAGTCTTTCACTGTAGTCGAAAAAAGTTCTAATTTATGGGCATCTTGTAGATAGTTATAACTTCTACAGAGGATGTAAAACTCAAACAAAAACATGTCCGAATCTTCATTATTTCTCCCATAGAAAGTAGGTAAGGAGGAAGGAGGGATGTTCTTCATATTTATATCTTGTGCAGTGTCTAAAATAGGGTACTCGAAGGTAGTCTCAGTTTGATTTTATCCTTCTCCTTCATCATTTCTAACCTCGTCATTATCTTCATTCTCTTCCCATCGCTCCATGTAGGTTTGATTCCTAAAGAGTGTGAACCTAGGAGGCTCCTTTCGAGGTGATAATGGTTCGTCCCAATGTTCTTTTTTGGGGGAGATCTTCCTATGATCAACTATGTTTTTATTAGATTCTATAGGAATGGTAGGTGCTACTATGGAGGTTTCTATCTGTGAAATAATTGGATTTGTTGAGCCACCAAAGAGGGCTTGTACCTGGGTAGGATCAATGAAATCAATGAATTTAGTATCCCCTACTAATGAGAAAGTTGTATTGTTAGGTTTTTGCACTAGTGGAGGGTTGAGGGTTTCCGGAGGTTGACCCTCTTGAATTTCTTCAGCAATGGGATCCTTAGGATTTTCTACCAGGATTTCTTCCTCGTCTATGGTTTCTCCTATAAAGTCTTTAGGTTTCCAAGTATAACTACTTCCTATGTGGGTTCTCCGATACCTTTCTACTGAGTTAGTGGTTGGGGTATTTCGTCCCCCATAAGGGTTAGTATGGATTTTAATAAGGTTTTGAGAATTTACTCTAACGTATCTACCCTTAAAATATCTAGGTCTGTTCACGAAAAACTAAACTAAAGGGAAACCTATGCTACTAATACCACTACTACTAGATTTGGGGGTGCCTGTTATAACATATGTGCAGGTTCTTACCTCTCATCTTACCGCTCCCCCGCCACCAGCCTATTAATAAACTTCATAAGGTAATTCTACTTAATCTACCTTACTGAACAACTCCTCAGCAACGACACCAAAAATGTTGGGTGTTCTAATGTCTTAATTAACTCACATAATATTTAATTATCGACCGAGGGTGGTAAACTTCGAGTTGACACAAAGTATATGCTAAGGTAGAGGGTTTCATAGGGTGTCATAGAAATATTTTAACAAAGAAAAGATCGAAAGATATTTCAAAATGAAAAACCAAGTCAAACTCCTATAAATTCAACTAGAAGGGTAATTAAACCAAACATAGTGCTAGACTAGAGCATTATCAAACTATACTACTCTACTCTATAAATAAATACTGAAAGATAAAAATATAAACAATACTATTCTATTCTCTATGAATTATTCTACTTCTTAACAATTTCAGAAACTGACTATGCAAGGAAGGATTATATTAGAAATCAACTATTCATGCAATTAACAAATGTACATAATGGTTCAAACTAAACTATCTAATTCCACTCTCCTTGATTGTTTTGTGGATATGCATTCACCGTGATTGGAACTTGAGAAGGAGTAGTGTCAAAATGGCTTTCAAAAGAAGTGAAGAAACTAAATGGAATCAAATCTAACTTAACTTCTACAAATATGTGCAAACTAAGGAATGTCCAATTACAACTGATAGTAAACATGATGATCTATTCCATAATCAAATGATTCTAGCTTATAACCAATTCAAATGTAAGGAAAATATAACTTATAGACAAGTAATAGACCTTAATAAAAGAAGCAAGTAGAAAACTTAATAAAGAAGATTTAATTGTGAAGCAAATAGAAAAGTTAATAAAGAAAATTGAATTGTGAAGCAAGTAGAAAACTTAATAAAGAAGATTGAATTGTGAAGCAAGTAGAAAAATTAATAACGATAACTCTTTTAAGTCCTACTCTCTAAGTCTATTCAGTCACCACACAGTGAAAGAAACAGGTCCTACTACTATAACCAATCTACAAAGTGCTAGTGTACTTTCCTAACATTGACATATTTAGTCCTAAACTCTATATACAAAAGGATAAATCAATCCAAACCAAAGATATAATTACAAAGCATCACAACAATATTGAAGAAAGAAATCAGAAACCAAAATAATCCAAAACAAAAGACATAATTCAAAACATAGGGGGAAAGGAGAGAAAAATAGGAATAAGACTTTAATACATACTTTAAACAGTCTAACCTAAGGCTTTAATAATAAATATAACTATTATCTAACTACCACATTCAAAATATAATAAAAAAGCTAAAGAAACATGCTTAAAACCGATTAAAAACACTAAAGGTTGAATGAAGGGTTGTATAACAGATTGGAAGGTAGGTCTGAATGACAAGCTAAACAGGCTGTTCGAATAATAGTCTATACACAGAAAACACTAGAATTTTAAGGAATAGTTAATCTAAATGATTTCGAGATCAGATGATTCATGCATATGATAATAAAGTGCAAAGGAACAAGAATTAAACCTACTTAATAATTAAATTCAACAGTAAAGTAACTTAAAACTAATTCATATTTCTAAAGAGATCATTATCTATTGCATTTTTCAACAAATTGAAATATAACTAAATGATTTATAATAAAACAGAATTAAGTAAAACTGAACCTACCATGAAAATATAACTTATGCTAATCTATAGTTATGAAAAGAAACTGCTTCCTATCATAAAACAAACTGAAATGCAATTGAACTAAATCTAAAACTTAGATAAAAGCTGACAGAATCAAACCTAACTACAACAAAACTAAACCTACAGAATTAAACTAACTAAATTCCAAACATAAGGCTAAAAGGAAAGTTGGAAAGTAAACTGGAAACAAAGCTATGCACCACACAAACAACATAACATTATAACGTGATATATACTACCAAAAACAATGACATGAATGATTATAGTAATTAAGCTAGAAATGAAACTATACTAGTTACAGGAAGGAGATAAAGAAAATACACACAAGACAGAAATCGTTGGTTGATGAGGGGCCCTCTCAGCAATCAGGGTGGAAACTTGCTAAATGCTTACTCAAACATGATCATATACGACATGAACATAACTTCTATTAAATTGAGAAATAGTATTACAGAGTTCTTTAACAACGACTGATTACATGCATAAGCTGTCTAACTAAGCACTCGCGTGGAGGCTGATATATATATGTTGTTTACAGAGGTGAGGAGGTTGACCCTTTAGTGGTTGAACGCTCTCTAAATTTAGTCAACCATTACTGCGATCAATTGATCATAAGCCAACGTATAATGCTTCTTCCTTCTCTTTTGCGCACTGATTCTCCATCGTGCGTGATGTGGCATGAAGGTTCTCCTTGGCATAGACTGATGGCATGGTGTCGAGCAGAGGAGAACACTGGAGAGTATTCTAGAATGAGGATCGTTCTACCACCCAAATGCATGGACAATAGGCTGTTTGCAGACTGTTCCATGCTATAATGTTTGGGGATCTATCATCAACAGTGCGCGACTGGCTCGATGGGCTGAACGGTGACCTGGACAGTGAGCATGATATTCTCTATGCATATCTAGGGTGGATGCGTTGTATGTTCATTGGCTCTTTGAATACTATGGTCTGCAATAACAAATTAAGTGTCAAACATATATCAAATGTCATCAAATTAATTATAAAATCGTGAAATAACAAGAATGAACTAGAAATTGCATAAACCCGAAATATAGTCATACTTGGGGTTGAATAGCGAGATGCATGACAGAAAACATTCCAAAAGGTGACAAAATATATTCCAAACATGTAAATTAATAGCTGAAAATGATAACAAAACTAGGATCAATAGTGTCATTTGGGGGAAGACGCTCTTGTAAAGAGGATGCATTATTTCTTTCGGTGTATTCACATCACTTGATAATGGAGGAACACCCAATACTTGGGAGTCTGGCCTTTAGATCTGGGTGCACTTGGAATTTGATCAATCCTTGCTTGTGGGAACATTACTGAAGTGTCATGTCCCCACCCCTCATGCTGACGATGGAGAGGACGCGCCTAGGCTACTGCTGCTATCAAACGGGAAATCTAGCCCCACGAACATGATAATTAAAAATGCATTGAATTAAAAACATTCATAGATGCATTATACACGTAAATACATAGTGAAAGAAAAACACATTCATTCAAGTATTCAACATGTTCATATTAATTCATAAAACAAATAGTTTGCAGAGATTAAGCACAAGAATACTTATCTTGAAAAGAAGTTGGGCCACAACTAGCTACGTCACTGCAATGTTCCACCCAACCATAGGCCAGTGTGCTCATCAATATCTCAACATCACTGCCACCCTCGAGCTGGGCATGATTTCCATAAGGAGCTAGGGAACAACAGGCTTACCCATAGCAAGACCATACACCCATAGTCAAGCCAACACACAGTTGGGTTTCACAGACTATTAGGGAAACAAGCCAATAACATGGGGGCCTTAGACCTACTCATCTATGCCAAAAATCACATCCAAACACATTCAACGATCTAACAGATGGGTTCCTTGGACTTACTCATCCAAGGCAACTCCAGGATGCACCTCACAACAAAAACACAATTGTTGGGTAAGGACAAAACGTCTTGGGAACCACAAACAAGAATGGAAAATGGGAAGAAAATATAACCCAAGTGAGAAAATCGTTCGGGGAACGTTTAATGGCTCCACAGAGGCAAAAATGACCTGTACAAATCTCTATCTCATGGATTCAATTATGAAAATGTCTACTTGCTTCACGTGGGAAAAATGACCCCTTCCAAACCCCAAAATGTAGATCTATCTTCTTGGGCACTTAGCAACACCAAAAACGACTTCCCAGCCATGGAGAAAAATGGGAAACCACATAGAAATGTGGGGGGAAGATCCCAGCTTGCTCACAGGGGCAAAAACGACCTCAATAAAAACAAAAAATTTGTGGGTTTCTTCTACCCTTCGTTGTGCAACCAAAAATGAGTTTTCCCCAGCCGGGTAATGAGCAATCAACAACAAAAACGTCAAGGGAAGAGCCCAACCACTGAGAATTTCCAAAACGACCTCCCATCCATGGGAAAAATGATGAAAACTACAAAAAATGTGAATGAGAGAGCTCTCCAAGCTTCCCTTGCGTGAGAGAGCCTCCACGTGAATGAGAATGAGTGAGGAATGAAAGGCATGGCTGCATAATGGCTTGGGCATGCATTTCCAAGCATTTACTTGCCCCACAAGTCAAAAACACATTGTCCAAAAATGGGTGGCTTCCCAAATTCGAATTTGACCTCCATACCTTTCCCTATCCTAAGGAGATAACTTCTTCAACCACTTCTAGATGACTGGGCACAAAAGGAAAAAATGGGTAGTTGACCACTTTATGGGTTTTCCCTTAGACATTTGGATTTTCCCCACAGGCTCAAAGGTTGGAATATTTCCCCTCCCCATTCCTTGTGAAATCATGCCCCCATCTCTTTAACGTTGCAGCGCATAACTAGCTGTGGTATTTTTATTAATTTGCATTTTACATGATGTCTCAAACATATTGTGCCTGGCAAGCACATAAACCATCGACATCAATTTTAATTGCTGATACATAAGACACTAAATCCATGGTGGGGACTTTTATTGAGCTCCACACCATGATCAAATAAAAATGTTCACATCATATGCAATTCAATACCATGGGGTCAAAACCGAGGTGTTACATGAAGAGGAAAAATCACTTCTCTCCACCATAAGTCTGAGCATTTAAAGGGGGCGTTTTTATATCAGTCAGTAATTTGGTGTATGAATATTGTTGCAAAAATATCTAAGAATAATGACTTTTATGGACAATCAATTACTCCTTTATATCTTCTTCATTTTCTAAGAGGGAAATTGATTTATTTCTAATTTGGACCAGCATATTTCGTGGAACAACGGTGGAGCAGAAAATCACTAGAGTGTGGGCGTTTTTCCTGTAGCATCTCTTCAAGAAGGAGGTTGAATCAACTAAAAAAGCTGATATTCATCAA
The DNA here is from genome assembly GCA_001517045.1 of Pseudotsuga menziesii. Lineage (NCBI taxonomy): Eukaryota > Viridiplantae > Streptophyta > Pinopsida > Pinales > Pinaceae > Pseudotsuga > Pseudotsuga menziesii. Next base: position 735,571 of record LPNX011182917.1, read on the forward strand.
TATGTTCTGATTTTGGGAACATGGAGGTCGTATTTCTCTTGCAGAGGGCCTTTGTGCACCCTATCAACAGATTTTGTGAAGACTCGAAATTATACAAGCTTAAAAACCTATGCTTCTCATTCCCAGGAATGTAACTAATTTCCTTAATGAAATGTGTCAGTCAAGTATGTTTTTCTAAGTCTAATTTTATGTGTGTGTTTATTTAATACTATAAAAAATTCCATGTGAAATGCACACTGTACACTTCCTTGTGATATAACAACATCAAACCAAGCAACATAAACAATAGACGGGGTTCACAAGCAACATTATTCTTGACAGTTAGTTTCAATAGCATACTTTTGAACTGTTTGACATAAGACTTCAGCCACAAATTCCTTAGCAGAGTGCTAAAATCAGATCTCAAGCAAAGACTAGAACCTACAATAGTCTGCCAATTATGTGTTTGACAAAATATCTAGCCAAACTTGCTTCAGTATAATGCAAAGTAGCTCTAGAGTAAATGTTAGTTTAAACTCACAAGTAGGCATTGGTTGCAATTGTATTAACAGTAGATGGTTTCAAAGGTTTTGTAAGGCTCCATGAATATTTATCCACACTACTAAATTGTGAAAATTTTAGTCCATATTGTCCTTGGACATCTCATCCCTTCAAACTAACTCTCCAAAAGACAATAAAGGATCTCCTAGCTAAACTTTGTCCTTCTCTAAAAGCTCATACAACTAAATAGTGTTTTACATTACTCGCTGCTTATTTTATTTTTCCTTTCGGCGTTTCATTACACCTTCTAGTGCAATTTCTAGTAAAATAAAACAAACACTCCATCATCAATCTCTGCTATGTTATTTCTCTTCGATGGGTGGTACATGAATTTGTGGTTGGGTTGGGCAAAGTGTTTGTTTGTAAAGTTAGTTATAACGTGGGGTGTTTTGTGATATAGTTTATTTGACAATGGTTATATGGGTAGGAGTAGGATTCTTCCTAGGAGGTGCTTCCCTTTATTTCTTCAGTCACAACAATGGAAGGTAACTAACTGCTCTTATTCATCTTATTTATTCTGCTATAATATTCTAATGATTTTCCCATAGAAATTTAGGACAAGCTAGCGATGATATTTGGTACTTGTTTGAATGATATGATCAGGGATGCTACTATCCTCAAGTTTGTGAAGCGGGTAATCCAACTCAGAGATCTTGTTAAGGAGTTTGCAAGTTTTCTCCTTGATTAATTTTTAAATTTTAATTTAAAGTTGCAAAAAAATTGGAAGCACGTAAAGCTCAGGATAAGATACATAGTGTGCAACACATACAAATAGTGGTTTAGGATCCTTCCCTATTAAATACATTCAATTCATCTTTTGTGCTAGAATCTGTGTTTTGGTTGCATACAATTTGAAACTGTGGCAATATTTACAATTCCTCATTGGAAGACTACACATTAACCCATTGGGAAAACCTGCTTGTGGGGTCTGTAAGCCTCAATCATATTGGACTTCAATTTTCCTGAGAGGATTGAATTGACCTCAGGAGACTTTCGTGTATCTTTATTTCTTTTCACATTGGCAAAGACATTGGGACAAACAGATAAGGTATGAGATAATAGGAATGTTATTTGATTAATACTTGTGTTTTGTTATCTGCATGTGGTGAAATATTTTATGCTGAAAGAGGAAATGAATAGTAAAGGAATATCTGAATAGACTTATGCATGATGGAACTTAAAAAGAGAGAGAGAGAGCACTGAAAGCATGATTCCACATGTTATTCCAACGGATGCAAGTGTTGAAATCATAAATCTACAATGAAACTTTGGCAAACCCTAATCCAACCAAGTAGAACACTTCAGATTTATAACAATGCTACTTGAGAGTAGATCATATAAATAGGAGTGCTCAAGAGAAGTGGTGCCAACAGGATAAGGAATCACTCACAAAACCAATGCAAATTGTTGTTACAAAATAGGCATTAGTTGTCTATTTCTACACAAATCATGAGGTGGGGTGTTGTAGTAAACATATTCCTATTTAATACTGAATGACCAAAGATTTTTGCAAATATATAAAGATATATTGAATAATAAATCATTGATAAGAGTTAATAAGATGATGATGTTACAACTTATCAATAAGCAAGAGTGTACTTTGGATCAATAAACCCGACTTTAGTCCTAGAGTCTGCCATTGCAAGACATCCACAAGTCTTGTGGCAAGCAAGTGGTCATTGAGGGCCACTGCAGGACAAGTAATGGTGAAAGGGCTTGGAAATGAAAGCTTACAAACCCAAACCAACAAAACCCTAGGAGAATAATTATGATGTTTTCAACAATTACTGAATAATTTGTGATGTTTTTTTCTTTTTTTTCTTTTTCTGAATTACATTCTTCTATACTTACTGTTTGTGTGCTATCTGGAGGTTTGCAAGTGTTATTACAACCATGATTATTAGGGATTGGAACTCAAAATAACACCTTTCCTTTCTGTAGGTATACCGTTTTCTATAGACTACGTGATACATTTTGTGTTGAAAAGTTGACTCAAAGATCTTTCCTTGCATATATAGTTTTACATTTATTATAGATGAAACCAAGAAGTTACAATCAATGGAATTTTGGCTTCTGAAAGAGTCATAGATCAAATCCAAAAATAACATCTTTTTGAAGTCATATCTTTTTACAAAATACCTCGAATTTGAATTCAACTACTCCATTGTAAAGTAGAATTAAAGAGCTTGGCCACGATATATGGTATACCTTACCTCTGTCAGAAGTGTACACATCGTTAGTCCAAACAATTTAAGATTCGAATTCTCAAAATTGGTCCAAGGGTAAAAACCAAGAGTTTGGCTCCAGGGAGAAAAACTTTTGACTAGCATAACCAAATTCTCTGAGACTATCTTCAGAACTAGTTCAAATGAGGGTAAAAGATAACAGTTCATGTTCCTATTGGTGTAACTTTTTTACTGACAGTTTGACACAACCAAATATAGTAGGATTAGATCCATTGGGAAGTGCAAATCCACAGTTTTGGTGTAGATCCAAAGGTGATACAACCTGTCAAAGTTGGTGCCTCATTATTTCTTTAAGCCAAATATTGACGCCATAGAGATTTTTTTCTTGGATGCTGCTTCATTATGAAGGTAGAACGGGTACTAGTTTATGCTGATTGGTTCTAAGGCCAGAACTAAGGCTTACAATGATGTAGAATAATATGCTGATTAATAAAGGGAATTCAAGAGAGATATTATGATCCTAATTTATAGATGTATACGTAGAAATCACAATATTTGTGGTATATTGACCGCCTTATGCTGAAATGTTTCCCTAAAAGTGAGATGGATGATGGATCACTTGAGCAGAGTGCTGACCCTGTAACTATTCCTCAAAATCAAGTTATTGTTTTATAAATAATGGTGTAGCATATTTCCAAGGAATATTTTTTCTGTTATATGTGCCAAATAACATGATTTTGAATATTCCAATAATTATTTTTATGAAAGGCTGAAATTGCTGCTATCAAAAGAAGATATGTGCATTCATCAGAAGAGCTATAATTTGCTTAATTTTATGAGGGAAAGTGACTTCCATACTTCCCCTATATATACTGGTCTAGACTCTATACACCTTCACCCATCAACAAAAACTCTCCAATCCCAAATGTCCACCAAAAGAGAACGTATACAACATGATGCATCTATTAGACAACATGACTCTCCAAATGGGATGACTCATTATATACCATTCCAATATCATTAAGGAGTCAAAACAGGTTTTTAAAACATAACTGCCACATCTCCTCCTCCACCATTCATCACTGAATGGTGATCCAGGACTGCAATTGATAAATCTGTCAGGGTAGACCACGCTACATGATACTAATGAAAAGGTAGAAATATTCTCTTCTAATATGTGGCTTTTCTAATATCCATCTCTATTGTGTGTTTTCTAAAAATGTTTATTTTCCATAATCATGCAAAATATCCTCAAAGGTAAGCCCATGATATGATGAATACTAAAGAGAAGAATGTTTCTAAGATGAGAATTCTCCTCCAAAAAATCATTCCAACATGGAAGGGATCCTGAACATGTAGAATTATCCTTTGATTATTTGGGCCTACAAACATATTTTAGGCGACCAAATTAAATGTTTCAACAATACTGCTAGTTTTAGACAAGCTCCTATCGAAATTATTTGACAACATGTTTCTCTGTATTTTGGTATCTATGGATTCTGATTAGTGGCTTCCAAATGATGCTGGAGATTGAGATGTAGATTTAGCTTATTTCACATCGATAAAAAATGTTTGAAATTCCATGACTACTACTAGTCCTAATTGATCTAAGGCTGAGAATGGTTTTAGGCTAATTGTACCCTTGAGAATTGTTCCCAAACCTGGTAATGGCGATGTTCATCGCTGTCAAAAAGTCAAGATCAGTCTTGATTATGCAAATTTTTTTCTTGACTATGCTGCCATCTGCCATGAATGCTTTCAGTATCGAAAAATTACTACGTACTTCCCCACAAGCTTCCCATTATGTTTCTTTAGGTCTAAATTTAACCCAGAACAATTGATACTTGTCCATAATTGGAGATTTATGTCTCTTTGTTTCTGTTGTGGTTGTATAGAAGTGCCCAAAATTTTGCTAAGCCCCTCATATTTTTTATTTAACACAGAGAGCCCAAAATTCATCTTTCATGCCTAGGAACCATGTTGCTTCTATACTTATGTTCATAAAACTAAGGATTCAACCTAGGTCAGTCCATAAAGGCTCCAAGTAACCACCCATGCACGTAGGGGGGTAACAATGTGTAACGTTCAAAAATTAATGGAGGTTAGGTGTCATCAATGGGGGCCAGCTAGAGCACAAGGACATTGGACCCAAGCTTAAGATGGAGCTTGTTGGAATACTTTAACATGGTGTCTAACACTTGTAGATGGGACCTTGGTTCCTTGGACTACTTCAGCGTGGAGTCAACATTTGTCAATGGGACCCTAGTTTATGGCTAATACCAGTTTGCAACTACAACAACAAATAAGAAGGAAAATTTGAGTATGAGGTTGAAGATGATGCACAAATTTCATAAGAATTTGAATATCTAGGCTTGGAATGTGATGGCTACATATATGATGATGTTGATAGTGAAGAGAGCAAGGTTGACCTTATATTAGAGATGCCATTGAAAAGTGTAGGCTGGTGGACAAATATGATTGGTTTTCTGCACTTACTCTTGAACCTAAATACAATGAAGAAGTGATTCTTCACTAAGACCTAGTTGCAGTATGGACAAAAGAGTTAGTCCAGAAAGAAGAACAACAAGGAACATATGGAAAGTGGGTAAGAATCCATTCTTATCCTATATTTTTACTCCTTTATAGTATGTTTGCAAAGTTTCCCAAGGTTCTTCTCTTTTTTGGTCTCCTAAGTAGTAAGGGTCTCAACAAAAATAATATATACATGTGGATTCATCACAAAAAGCTACTCCTCTTTTGTTTAATGATGAATGTTTGCTTCATTTACAAGCATTAAAGATTTAAATTGCTATGAAAAATGTTCATTTGATTTTTTGGGATCTTTTCTATGGGTATGTATTAAAAAGAAACAAGTCCTCTGATTGGTGACTCCATTGAAAGTGAACCCATTTGGAAGTCCATTACTTAGTAAATATGGATTTGAGATAAATTGTAACTAGATATAACTTCAAATGAAAATTGGTGGCTCTGTTGCTTGACCTTGATAAAGTTTGGAATAAAATAAGATTCCTAGATGTAAATTTTAACAACCAAATTTTGAAGTACATTTTGGAACCCTTCGCCTTAGCACTAATCCTCGAACTATCTCAAGTGTTAGGGAGTCTTTCCTATATCAAGTGTCAATGCTGATCCTCTTCCTATCTAGGTTGTCGTTATGACAAGAAAATGAAGTAGACCCCTTGGGCTATGGACTTTATATTTTGATGGGGCATGCTGCATGAGAGGTTTCAGAGCTCCATGATGTATTGTATGTTCTTGGTATGACTAAAAATTTGTTTTAAGTTTCTTATCTAATGGATTTGAAATGTTGGACTAAGTTTGAAGATCAAGGAGTGCCCATTAGATGACATAGCCTTGGTCCTGGTCAAGTTTTAGCCAAAGGAGTTAAATAGGGTGGCCCTTACAAATTGGTTGTAGATTCTATGAAGCAGAGATCCTTGTTGACTACTAATGACAATTTTTGTGAGCTTTGGCATAGAATATTCAATTAGCTGAACTCTAGATATTTGCCTCTTCTAAAAGATATGTGGTTGTATTTCCTAATTCCAAGGTCGAGAGGAGAGAAGTATGTAAAGGATATGGAATTAGTATTTCCTGATTCCAAGGTCGAGAGGAGAGAAGTCTGCAGGGATGGGGAACCCCTTAAAGCTCATCTCTAGTATGAGAAATGGGTCCCTCTGTAATTTATCTGAGATGAAGATTATTGTTCACTCAGGTACACACATAGATTCCCCAACTCATTTCTTTCAGGAGCATTATTAGGCTGGCCTCGATGTGTAAATGTTGGACCTAGAGCTTCTCAATGGAATTTACATTTTGTTTTCAACCCATGTTGATTGTAAGGAGCACCTAATTCAGGAAGAAGACCTTTCCACTCAAATTTTAATCCCTAGTTAGGACCAATACTTGGTTTTCTCAGTTGGTGCTATTTCAAGTGAGTTTCAAGTTTAGAAGCACCACTAGAGTTCCGAGTTTAGAAGCACCGTTTAGTAGCTTTAACTACATATTGGTCTCCATATGCTGCAAGCTCGAGTCCCTCAAAGTGATGTAGTTTCAAGGCCATCAAAAAGTGATTATGGGAATTTCAAACAGTCATTAAGAAGTATGTTGGGTAGTATCTCTTTGAAAAAAAAACACTAAGCACTAATTCTTGACAAGGAACATCCACATAGAAAGCATTGGAAACAACATTATAAGTCAATTTGAGCAAATACAACTTTCCTAGGTTGTTCAGGGCACTTTTTCAGATCATTGCAGTTGTAAGCATGCCTTTGAGAATCGTAAGCAAGCCAAAGAATTGTTGCAGGGGTGAAGCATCTCTATTCTAAGGAATCCTTTTGCAACAAACAACACAATACACATGTGCGTTGAATGTGTCAAATATCTTCGATGAGATATTTTATAGTGCTTTCTTGGAGTTTCTCAAAGCATAGTGGATGCTTGAAAATAGAGATTTGGGGCAATCTGAACAACAGTAAAAGTATTTTTGGGCGAATTCTAAACAATTTTATCATCAAAACAATAATTCAGACCTATGAATAATGGATCTTAAGGGAATTTGATAAAAATCTTGTTTAGGTTGGCAGAAACCATTTATACATTTGTATCAACTAGCTTTCCTTTCAGCATATTTCATATCAAATTACTATGTCCATGGAATTGACAAATGGAATGGAGAGTTTGAAACCTGTAGCATACCATCTGGGAGGTCCTCAATTTAGGAAAATGTTTCTTCATCAAGTAACATGTTAAAGGATATATGAGAAAACAACATCTTCATGGGAAAGACAGACGCCCACAAAAAATACATGTGGCTAAATCTGTTTGTTGGTAGCAGTGCACATGTTTCAAAGTTCCTATGACCGGTTAAGAGTAGTGGATTACATCATGTGCATAGCTATCAACCTCAAGAAACTCCAAAAATTTAATATTGACAAATTCCAATAAGATGTTTGACCATGGGCCAATCTTTGTAGAACTCAGCTAGCAGAAAGATCAAGTGGGCTTGGAGGAGAAGGAATGATCAGAAGAACCAATGATGCAAAACATAATCAAAATGCATAAGAATTTCAAAAAGAGCATGAGAAGATCAACTCACACAGCTTAAGTTTCCCTAGAAAAGAAATAATAACTAATGAAGTGCAAAGAACAGATGAAAGCCATTAAAATCATCTTAGTAAAATGCATAAGCCAAAGAAATCAACGGGGAAATTGAGCAACAAACATATTTAGTTCAATGAATTATGCAAAAAGAAAACAATAATACAAACAAAAATCAACCAGTATACAAGCAGATTGTGAAGACCCAAAGTGCAAATTTGTAAACCAGGCAAGAGGCAGTAGTAGACATGGAAAAAGGGAACACCAAATATTTTAGAAGCAACTGCAAGTGAAAAAGAATTACATGAAACAACATATCGGGGGCACAATAGCTGTGACATGCAAAGCGTCTATATGGAAACATAACAAACATAAATTCCTGCCAACAAAGAAGCTTTCATAAAAGAAAATGTTAAAGTGATTGACATCAAGAAAAGATAAGGACATTGAGGACCTACAAATGGGACACCTCAAGTTGGGTCAAAAGTACATTAGACACCACATGGAAACAATGTGTTGAATCAAATGATTACAGAATATTTCATAGAGTGATGGACAACAAGGATCATCCCCTAGTCTTCAAAGGGGGGGGGGGGATAACCTAAGCAATTACATAAAATTAATTATCAGTGCTATTTTTGCCAAGCTAATTGCAAGGATTGTAGAGACGAAAATCAACAAATACACGGGAATCTGAGATGAGAACCAAGAGGCAAGCATGATTTGGAATTTAAGACCCATGCACTCCACCATTGACCATTTCCTTATATTATAAGGCACATTGTAGAGAAGACGTGGGATAAGAAATACAAGTACTTATGGGATGAGTTACAGGAGCAACTATTGGACTTGGGAAATTCCCAACCAAATGGAGGATAAGAGTTCACAGATTATATGAGCCATTGAACAAGTTGGCACCAAAATCAGAACTGGGAAGGGTATTTTAGAGTTACAGTGCTGACAATGGGGAAAACAAGGCTTCCTGCTCTCCCCTACGTGATTATGGCTTTATGTTCACAAAATGGAGAAATGGATTCATGAGAAGGGAAACAGACAAGTAATCATATCAGGTATATTAATAAAATCCTTCTATATACAGACATTGTCATCCTAGAAGCAAAATTTCTACATAATCTACAAGACCATATATTGGCTTTAGAAACATATTCCAGAGATGTGTTATTATAGTTAATAGTAAATACAACAAAAACCAAAGTAGTTATATTCTCCCTCAAACAAAAAAAAAATCGTGTCTCAGATAAAGTTCAAGAATATAGATCATCTAGAACAACAATTACTTGAGCTTAGAATTTAATGAAAGAAAAAATTGGGAGCAACGTACAACACTGAAGCTCTCCAAGGTAGGAATATGGTAACACCCCTATTACACAATATGTGCAGATGGACATAGGCATTGGATTGGCGAGTGGCTAACTCTCTATTAGAGACACTCATTAGACCAGTGTTACTATACAAATGTGAAATATGGGGTCCAAGCATATCAAATAACAAGAGACCGAGGTAGAGAGTTCAGAAGCACATAGTGACTTGCTTCTTGCAGCTCAAACCATCCACTCATTATGAAATCCCGTTAGAAAAAAGTTAAAACAAGTTTATGCCCTCTTCAATTGGAAGCAATAAGGAAGCTTATTTTATATCGTCAGAAAGTGGACAAAATGGACAACAAAAGAATACCTAGTCAAATCAGCAAAGAAGTCCTACAGAGAAGGAAAGGAATATGGGATATCCAAAAAAGAAGATGGCTATAAATTTGGGGGGAAATAGAAGAAGAATTCATACTGGATAAAAAGGAGATAAAATAACATGTACATGCTAGCTACAGGAGAGGAAAATGGAGGAAAATAACACAAGAACAACAGGGGTGATACAAAGAATAGTCCATGCATGTCATAACACAACTCACAATAAACACACACATGCTAAGGTGTGAGACAAGAAGGTGGAAAGAGCCCAAAGAAGAATGGAGCAACAGGTCCTGTCATGGGTGTGATGTAGAAAAACTGAAAAATAGAGAAATACTTTCTACTTCATTGTAAAGATGATAGACACATCAAGTAGGGATCAGTGCTAGAGGGAATCCACTGGAAGCTGTAGATCAGTATTTCAGAATAAGCAGATGAAGGATATTGCAAGAAGGGAAAAAGGATGGCACTCCATAGAGATAACTTGATGCAGGCACACATGGCTAGTGTAGTCGAACCATCCCTTGGGAGTCACCCAAATAAGTAAAACATTGACTGTGACTGGACACACTGCATGGAGGTATACACTCGTATGCATTTCATATGTATTTTGGCATTCTTAAAATTTTCATTTGCATGTGTTGTAAAGGATGACATTACCATGATGTAACACTTATTCATATAACTAATACTTTAGTCGATTGGGATGTGGTTTAGTGGTTGAGACAGGGCCTCCCCATGCTAAAGACCCAAGTGGACATAGATAAGATAAGATGATTTTACTAATGTCCAACAAAGATCCGAAAAGTAAGTCAACGAGACTAAAAGGGTAATATTAATGTCCACTGAAATGACCACAAGTAGTAGGTCAACTAGAATACAAGAGTACAAATAGTGTAATACATAGTGGGAGTGAAAAAGCAACTCCTATAGCTACACTAAACACAACATGAAAAAAATCCAAGATATAAGAACAAAGCTACAAAAATATACATAGATCCTTGGAAATTTAGTTATGAACCGACTTTGAAAGCAATATGCAACATTTAATCCCAACAGGAAAAAAAAGAAGAATTTAGGTTTTACAGAAAGATCCAAATAATATAGCATGCAAGCAAATGAATTACAAACAAGCAAACCCAACAAAACAACTACTTCTATATTTTAAGGCTCGGTAGCAAAAATTACCATGGACAGAGGTTTGGGGTTGGCTCAAAGACTGAAGTTAATTATTATTAGTTAAGGTGGTGTACTATAAACATTATTAATGATTAGATATTGCATCAAGATGATATCCCTTGATTCAGAAGCTTATAAATTATAATGCATTGGAAACCTATCATTAATCTGAATGTGGAAAAATGGCCAGTTCATGTGTGAGTAACAGACAAGACACAACTGGGGATCAGTGGAATTGATAATTTTGCTACACTGTTCAACCAACTTCTTAACTTTTGTGTCCCTGAGATGTCTCTATCACCCAACCTTTAATGTTCAAAATCCCTGACCCTGGATTATAGCATTTCAATAGATCAAAATGGTCAAGCAATATTTTGAATGTGGTATAAGATAATAATGGAGCTTCAGGAATTAATCTTTGTGGTTTATTCTTCTTTCCATTAGCTAGTCAGTGTAGGGAATTTTAGCATTTCCCTTAAAATGAAATATCTGTAATGGTGGAATTTTTTCATAACTTGAAGTAGTTTTTTTCTTCCCAGGCTTGTAAAACATTCTGAAGGTTTAATCAATTTTAAATTCATAATAAAAATCCAATGATAGAATATGTGATGGTAAATACTAATACTCACATTTGATTTTCTCAATTTCTGGTCTCTCTGGTGCATACCCTCAATCAGAGAAAAATATTCCAATAGATCAGTGTTTGCAGGTGTGAGATCATCCATATCGGTAAAGAAAGAAAGTGTTGGTGTCATAATCTAAACGACTTATAAACTGCCAAAGTAATGCACACCCATGACAACATCTAATTTCTAGCAATATTGAATACTAATTTATACTACCTAAAGAATTTGCGTAAACGGTCCCAGTGTGCATTCTCCGAAGCCTCAAAATTTCTCTTTGCAAAATGAAGAAAATGTGTTGCAACAAGAGCCCTCCTGATTATCTCCTCGTAAATTTTTCTTGGATTATGTTGTTGGATCCTGAAAGACAAGTAGAAAATATTTATGATAACCAATCCAACTACTTATAAGGATTATTAATATGCAGATGAAACTAGAAACGTTTTCAAATTTAATAATACAAATGCATATTTTGTTAAACAATTGCCAATTTTTCTTACCAAGATCCTTCTTTAATCGTAATGTATACCACAGTCCTTTGTTCTTGAAGATTCAATTTCCAAGCAACATATTGTTTATAAAAAATTTGTAGTCCACTATCTGCAGTACCCTCTAAGAACACTTGCTTCTTGGGACCATGTTTACTCTAATCTCCACCCCAGTCAATAGGTAACACTGTGAAGGAAATTGGTTCTTGATTTTCATCAGTGAAATAGAATTTATTAACAACCTTAGGGTATGAGCTGTCCCTCGTAATCAGATGAATTTCCAACATCATGGGCAAGTGAAATTTTTTCCCAAGCGTCATTACTATTGTTTTCTTTTGCTGCATCTTGATACTTTTCCATACTAATTTATGATGTAGTATTCTGATTTTCCATAGCACCAGGATAAGCTTAAATCGTTAACCTTTATTGTTTAGATGTTAAATCTAGAGTACACCAAAACAATAAGACACATTTTTAAGACAATTGGATATAATTATGCTATTCTATTTTGAACAAAGAGAAATTGATTTTGTTCCTTGCATCTATAGACCATATCCAAAGGTTATTCATGTCAAAAGTCTAAACTATTAACAACCAACAACAAAAAAATATCACTAGAAGATGATTGGAGTCTGATAGAATTTGTTTTATAACAGTTACAGGCACATGCTGTTACTAAAATGAGACTTTCAGTTAACTGTGTTAAACACCAGCATAGTTGGCACAACCACTTTCTATCCACCTGCCACAAACCTGCCTACCAAATGTAACTCGGTCCAGTGCACCAAACCTACAAGGGTCATGACACGCGAGTAAAACAGACAAGCCAGGTATGTGTTCTTTCANCTATCCCCCTGCCACAAACCTGCCTACCAAATGTAACTCGGTCCAGTGCACCAAACCTACAAGGGTCATGACACGCGAGTAAAACAGACAAGCCAGGTATGTGTTCTTTCAAAACAAAATGACATGCATTCGTGAATCAAGACTGTGTACCACTAATAGAATAGGTGAAGGATAAGGAAAAAATAAGCAAATACCAATTAAGGCAATGCTTGTACATTTAGGGCCTGTAAAATCAAATCAATGGGCATTTAACATGCACCCACATCAAATGGATTTGTTGGATCCATTTGGTGGGGCATGATTTGGATAGTGCCCCGACTCACCAGGAACCCTTGTGGAAAAAATCATAACAAAATGGGTTGTGAATATAAAAACAAACAGCCTATCAGTTGAAACACCCTAACTCACCTTACAAGCAACGGTAATGTCGTGGGTGGCAGCTAACCTTCCAAGCCACGGTCATACCGTGGGTGGCTACTCGGCACTAAATTATGTTTGAACCCTGAGGCTTCACCAACTCAAAGTTTAGGTTACATTGAGCCACGACTCTTAGGATAGCATAGAAATTACAACCCTTTTGCATTAAAAAAGAATAACATGGGATTCAGGAACTTCAACAAAAAATAGGAAACCAAAATACACACTAGACCAACAACGACAAACACCGTGTTGTCCATAACACTTGGTACAACAATAACCCAGTAAAATTTATACCCTTGCAGTATTGTTTTGTTGCCATAATTCCGTCAAAAGGGACCTTAAATTCCTATATAAGGCAATGTCGTAAAAATAATTCACATCCCTAGCCGCTTCCATTATTAAACAATAAGTATGTCCTATTTGGGTGATCAAAGTTGCTTACATCTATAAATGGTTAGCTGGAAAGGTTTCGCAATAGCGCTTTATATGAGTTTTACCGCCATGATTAGCCCAATGCTGACCCTTGTAAATGGAATGAGAGGCACCAAACGATGGAGAAGATCTCGTTGACGCGGCCCTATTTAAGCACTTCATCCATTACATAACCTAATAAAACAAAGCCTTGATGCCAAAATTAGACAAACCCTACCCTACATAAGTTAAACCCTAGCGAGCTTTGCCACATGCGCATGGCCATTTTAGGCATCCGTAAGGTAATAACGCAAAATACATTTCAATAAAAAACACGATTTACAAATTGTAGATAGATATATATGACTTCCCTTCCTTTTCCTCATTTTAAGACTGTAAAACTTGTCAATCTGAATGCTTACCTAAGCAGAATTGATAGTGGCAACTAAATTTCCATAAGAAGTGGAGCCAACTGGTGGAAGCAGAGGCTTATCCAGGACAGAGAACGAAAGAATGTAAATTTCCCTCCTTGGACCACTACTAATTCCTCATAACACCATCAATATTACCCTCCCGATCCTATTATATCATATTAAATACACGTTTAAATCCTTGCCTCCATTTCCTACGAAAAAATTTCGCAAGATTTCTCCACGGTTGCGCGAATTAGTAAGCTTTCGGTCCCATGGAAAGGCCTAGGATGCTAAAATTCCGGAGAAGTGATAGTCCATGAATGACACCATAAACTATTTCCATGCGATATTCTAGTCCATGAATGACACCATAAACAAAATAGAAAAGCATCCGTCCACCTCAAAATTGAATCAGTGTCTTGGGTGTTATTATCCTTGCTTACGCATACTGGGAAACCCATCCCGGTGTTTATGTATTTGTAACTTCGGAATGTATTCACTTGTATATTTTATGTATTGTACCCCTATGTTTATCCAGGAAGTATATGTAATGTAATTGAGTCATGTCATGCCCCTATGTTCCTATCGGGAGATATAATAATGTAAACAAGTCATGTAAAGTCATAGAGGGTAACCCTCCTTATTGTTCAAGGGTTAAAGTCCCCGCAGTTGTGGGGCACTAGGGCTATTAGAGTCTCCTAGAGAAGTCGGCCCTAGGTGAGTTAATGTAAGTCAGGTCATTAGTACCCCAGTTGTGGTTACTCGAGCTTACATAATTGAGTTAGGATTACTCGATCCTACATAACAGAGTTAAAGGTTAAGTGAACGAAAGAATATAAATATAGAGCGAGACTCTCTATTTATTACACACACACTTAAGTGAGAGAGAGAGAACAAGCTGTTGGAGATCATATTTATGTTTTTGGGTTTTACTACTGCCATTGGTGCTCCTTCTATCTCTAAGGAAGTTGTGGGGTTTTCTCCTTTATGGTTTCCCCAAGGAAAATTCTTTGTCTCTTGTCTCTTGTGTTTATTGTTGTGCATGTTATTCTCTCAGATAAGATCCTAAGATCATATTGCTTAAATGATAAAAATCTAACACCCGGGTGGGTGGCATCCTTCCTGGTATGGCATAAGAATCGTGAGCCTTGTGTAGAGTGGCCAAGGATGTATGTGCGGCTAACTGTTTACTAATTTTACTGTTGTGTCAAATGGAATATTGTGATTTGTATTTCTTTTTGTTCCTTACTATTCTATTATTATGTTTTTGTAATTGCTTAACATTTTTGGTTTGGTATTGCTAAACCATTTGTAAATAATAGTGATGGAAATAGTTTAGTATTTTAGTAATGTGCATATATATATAGTCTTTTTTTACTTAGCATTGGCATGAAAAATCTATACATCATTATTTTATATGTTAATTATTATTGCATAATGTCTAGGGTACATATTAAGATGTAAAAATATTGCATATGCCTATATATTGTTAGGCGTTTATATAGTCTTAGTATGATTAGGGAAATGGTGGTAATACTCTCTCCCTTGAAAATAGGATTTCAATTTGATTGTATTCATAGAATTTCATGGCATTGGTGTAATAAAATTATTGCTTCACTCATGTATTGGGTGTTATTATATTTCCTTACGCGTACTATGCAACCCATCTTAGGTGGATGGTGTCCTTCCTGGTCAGGTGTATTGAAATGGTATGGTAAGTGGTGCAGTAATGCAAGAAAGTGAGAATGCAAGTGGTTTGGGTGTTCAGTAATAGAATGAACTAGTATAATACACTGTTAGAATGAGTACTGGGTGGATATGTTGGACTCATGACAACTATAGAAAAAACACTCAATGTTATGCAACTACAAATAATGGCATGCAACTAGGATCACAAACTATGCAGAGGTTGATTTATGCATAAATATAGAGAGGGGTCACTAGGCACATGATATGGAGAAACAACAAGTTAGAAAAAACATTTTGACCAAAGCAGCATAATTATTATTAATAAAATATTTAAAAAAAACAACTTTTGGCTAAAGAATAGTCTTCAATTTTATGGGTGGAATGATCATGATGTAATCTCCTTCCATCCTTATAAACATTTGTGGTTTCTTACAACATTTGTCCTTGAAACTCACCACCAAAATATGTATAAACATTATATGACTTTACATAATCTTCTCTTTAAATCCTCTCCTCATAGTCATAACTAAGGATTATTATGCATTCACATCCTCACCTCATAGTCATAACTAAGTGCACATCCTCACCTTATAATATCGATTGGGTCAAGGTGTAGAGACAACCATAAAATATCAAATGTGTCAAGAAAAGGACAATGATCTAAAGGTATTTTCCTTCATTTATTTTGGTACCTTTTAAATAAGCCAAATCTTATTATATCTTTATTTGCAAAGTTGTTTGGTGGGACTTGTTGCCTTAACAACTCTTCTTGTTTTCTTTATCTTTGTTTATGAAAAGGTATTTGATAATATTTTATAAATTTGTCTAATGATAATTATATATTGGTTTCTTAATTTTATTTATTTAGATTTAATAAAAAACAAATTTTAAATAAATATATATTAGTTTTTTTAATTTTAAATCAATCAATATAGTAATGAGACAAATATTGAATATGTTACATATATTGAACTCAAATAGAATAAAAACTATGTCTATGTGGAATGGAGGTCTAGACAAGGATTTCAATTTAGAATATTGACCAACAAAAAAAACTTCTTTTTCCCACATATTGCACATCATTAACACTGGTTTTTCTTAATGCCATTATGTCATTCAAATGTTGCTGAGCACAAGTGAATTCCATTGTCAAGTACATCATACATTCCATCAACATCATAATTATCATCATCATTGTTGTTGTTGTCATTGTCATCATCATCAACATCAACATCAATAAATGCATCATCAACAAAATAATGGTGATCATCATCCTCATCAACAAGTACATCATTGACCCCATCATTGTCATCATCATTGATAGGGTCACTCATATGCCACTATGGTCCATCATCAATCATCACCATTTGGATCCGTGTCATGTTATTATAGTCACTCAAATGTTGTCGACGACAACTAAATTCCATTAAAGTCATTTAGGTGATATTAATATGTTTCTGATATGTCATTACAAACATTTAAGTTCCATTAGGATCGATCAGTATCTAGAAGTATTATCACATGCATCATCATTGCAGACATCGAAGTTGTCATCATCATCATCATCATCATTGCAGACATCGAAGTTGTCATCATCATCATCATCATCATAATCAATAATGTCATATGGTACATCAACATCATCCTCGTTGTCATCATCAAGTACATCATCAACAAAATCACTGTCATCATTGTCATTACAGTCACTCATATTCCATTAGTGTTCATAATCACTCATCGCCATTAGCATTCATGTCGTGTAATTGTTAGGGTCATTTAGATGACGCTACAGTCATTTCGGTGATAATAGTGTCATTTTTATGTCGTTATAGAAAGTTAGGTTCCTTTAGGATCAATTAGGATCAAGAAGTGCTACCACATGCATTATCATCGTTGACATCAACATTGTCATCATCTCCATCCAATAAATCAACATCATCTTTGTCATCACAGTCATCATCAATTCCATCAAGTACATCATCGTCATGTTGTTAAGGTCAATCAAATGCCATTAAAGTCTATCAAATGTTGTTGGGGACACTCAAATTCCATTAGAGCAATTTAGGATACATTAAGGTAATTTACCCCTCATTAGGATCAATCAAGACCGAAATTGCCATGATTATGGTCATTTAGGCGCCACTACGATAAATCAAGATCCAGAAGTACTATCACATGAATCATGATCATTGACATTGATATCGTTGCCATCATAACCATGATCATTATCAACATACATGAGTACATCAACATCGTCATCATCATCACTGGCATCGTCATATATTATCATAATAATAGTCATTCATCTCAACCTCATTGTTATCATCTTAATCATCATCATCAATATCCTTTCCATCATCGATCATCAACATGATAATCCTCGTGCTTTTATGGTGATTCAATTTCCATTAGGGTCACTCAAATGTTGTTAGGGATAATCATATGCCACTAGGGTCATATAGAGGATATTATGGTCAATTCGATTCCATTAGGGTGAATTATGTTTTCATTAGGACCAATAAATATCAAATAGTGTTATACTCACATGCATCATCATTATTGACATTGACATCATCATTGTCAACAACATCCTATTAGATACTGTAGAAATCATCATTGCAATATTTATCATTTTCAATATGCATCATCATCATCATCATGTTGTTAGGCATAGTCAACATATCAACATTGATAAGGAGGAATTGGATGACATATATGCTGATAATAATGTAAATGGAGACTTCTAATTTTACAGGATTTCTAATCCATATTACTTGAATAAATATGATCTTATGTCCAAAGTTTTGAAATTGTTTTTTTTTATCACATGGCTTTAGTAATTTTGAATTAGCTTCTTTATTTAGAAATTTTCAAAAGGTTGCTTCTTAACGACTCTATACTTAAATGGACATGGAAATCACTGTTCAAAATAGTCATTTTATCATGGGCTTATCAAATGTTATTTTTGTTTCTATTTATTTTAACCACATGTGTTCCCCTTTTTCTTATTATGCATTGAATAATGAAATGTCAATGATTGTTTAGTTAATATTATGCACACCTTTGAATAATTCTATGAACTTTACTATAGTAATGTTCCATATTGCACTAATGAACAATGTTGATGAGGTAGACAACTTAGTTTATCAATAACATTTTTCCAATTAATGTGGTTATCTATTTATAGTAGCTAATATTTTGCAATAAATTTAGCACATACAACTTATCATTGAAATGTTGTCGAGGACAAGTGCTGTTACGGAGAGAAATTCCTATGGCTTGGGGTACCACAATAGAGAGCTAGACTCCAGAAATCAATCTTTCCCAATATGCAATAGAAATAAAAACATCTAACACTAAAGGATCGAACCTCGTACCTTATTTCGGACGGTTGAAGTAGATCCCCGTTGAGCTTTCCAATCTTCAGCTTGAATTGTTATAACACATCCTCAACAACAAGTAAACAATACAAGCATACTATATTTCATGGTGTTAGATCTGTTCTAGCATATATCATCAATAATGTATAAGCATTTGACATATTCCAATGGATACAATATTCATTCAAATACACATTACTGGACAGGAAAAGATATTTCTATTAATATGAATCAGAGATTACAAGTGACAACCTCTGACGGCACGTCTACGAACCGGAGAAACTGAATCCCCCACTTGGGCCTCCACCACCTCAATCCCCCATCACTTCGATAGCAAGCTTACTAGCAAAAGGCAAGCTTGGGAAGAACACAACAGTGCTCCAAGGGACAAAGGGATGCAGACTCAAGCATAAGTTCTAGCAATAATGGACTATAGTTTTGTTACTCTCAATTCTCTCTTATCTATCCCCCCCCCTTCAATGTACCAAGGGGTTCCTTATATAGCTTCACAAGGGATAATGAAGGGTCGAATCCGAGCGATCTCAAGGCATATGGAAGGCTAGGATTCAAATGAGTCAGATCCAAGTCAAGGAAAACTCCAAAAGGATTTGGACTATGCACACATCCCGATGTACGCAGTTATAGGAGTCAAACCCGCGTATGTATGCGGTTATCGGGGAAAAAGCTGTGTATATCATCTTTTATATAGTTTTTAGGGATGATCAAGGTAACATCAAAGGATAAAAAGTAGTCCATAGGGGCTAATGAGTCTGCAGCGGGACAAGGGAAGGCCATACAATGTGTGATTCACCTAGTGGGGTGAAAATCTCTATAACAGATGCCCCCTAATGTATGAGATCAGAGGGGTTATACGATGGCCGAAATACATTATAAGTCCATCCCAGAAGTGAAGTGATGAAGGTACCCAAATGGAAGACCAGCCACCCAATCAGCATAATACCATAATACAACTCTGCATATAACTGCAAATACATATAGCAGTCCCAGATACATAAGAGTACAATGGCCATGAATAGGCATGAAACATGATAGAACATATGTGGTCATCGCCACGTACAATATACATAGATCAGAATCTCCATGATGAAGATATACAAAGGACCAAGATCTCCACAAAGGATGAAGATATATAACAGATCAAGATCTCCAAAGTGGCTGGAAATGTCTGACATATACTGGAACAAGTCACGAGAGCTGAAATCGCATGAACACTGGCACGATCAAGGAGGTGGCATATAGTGGATGCCACCAATCTGGAAGGTCTTCTACACAAACCGCTATGAGTACATGTCCTACTATGTGAATAGAGGTGTCGAGGTCGAACATAATAGTCCATTGTCTGATTACCGGTCATTGATGTATACCGTTAACAGACGCGAGATCACCCACCAATAATGAAAATGGGAATCAAGGTACTAGAGTGCAAACTAACAAGTGTGAATAAATGTGTTGAGGTCGAACACTTGAGATAATCCATCTATCAGGGGACATTGATGTATTCCCAAAACTGTCGATGGCGAGAGAACCTGCCACTGATGACTGTAAGTCTCAAGGCAGTCAAAATGACTCTAGACTCCAATCCCAGAATAAATGATCTGAAGTCGATGGGATGAAATCCGCTGGAAGGAGGGCATTAGGGCATCCCCCATCATCCAACACGAGGTACTCAACAAGGCTGTATAATATGGAAGAACTCGATCATAAGGTGCACGAACCAGTAACTGTACCAGGAATGGCCGACATGCAAAGTCAAGATAACTGAGGAATGGCTGACTCATGTTTCAACTTCCTTCGAACAAGAGCATAACATCATATGGTGACTGAATGAAGGCAGCATAGACTCGATATACAAACTGGGACATCTCTATGACGTAGGAGGCATCAGTAGAGGCTCCATAGGGACTGGAAGCTTAACCAGTCGGTGGAGATAAAACTCAGATAACGAGTACAGCTCCTAAAGTCAAACTATAACCCAACCAATGGATGTGATATACAGTGCTCTGTTCGAAGGCGACACGACTCGACAACTTCCAAAGATAATATCTTTTCTTGTCCGGATTTTTGGTTTTTTGATTTTTTTTTTGGTCTTTTTTCAGTTATTTGAAAAGCTTGAAAAAAGAATAAACTAGCTTTATAGTTACAAACTAGGAGAAGACGAGTGTCATGAAGGCAAACAAACTAGTTCCAAGCAGTGGAACATACCTATGCTCAATGCAAGGATACACGTGTAGGATATTGACACTCGGGGGAAAATCCCCTCCCGATAAAAAGGGAATCAAGCTGCGAAGGATATAAATAAAGGCTCTGCATGGCTAGACATGAGACAAGCTCGGGCTATATGGCTGAAACGCAATGTCAGGGGAGCTGACATAAATCTCAATAAGACAGGCAAAGCCCATGATAATGCATCCACAACTTGATACAAGGGAGTCCGGGGGGGTCATGGCCAGCATAAGATCAAGAGGAGTATGAGGCTCTTGCTAAATGTCATGGCAATACTATACAACAGACTCCCACACCCTAAAGGGGGAAACATCGGCATGGGCACCAAATGCAAATAAGGCGCTAACTAAGGTACCCATGTAAGGTGAGGCTCTACCACTCATATCATGCCACTTCTATAGCAGCAAGAAGGTTCCGTGACATAATAGAGTGGGTTCGTACCTAAGGATATAGTGACATGGTCATAAGGTCATGCAAAATGCAAACGGTGGTAAACCTAACCTAAATGCCAGTATAGACGTGATACCTGAGATAAGCACGAACGGTTTCTGGTCACAAAAGAAGCATCCAACAGACAACTTCAGACCCAAGGAAGACCCAACCACACTCACAACCCACCAAGCAACTTCCCATAACATCAGACTCACCAAAAGGGAGGATGTACGCGACTGTATAAAGAACAACTGCGTATGTACGTGACTTTTGGCCAAAAACCCGCGTATACAGAGAAGGTAGTGGTAAAAAGCAGGTCAAGGCCAAACCAATAAAGGGGAGTGTCAATGGACAAACATACTATAAAATGCGACACAGAAACAGGGAGAAACAGAGAGCAAATCAATAATATCAAGCCCATTGTGCCGATATAAAGCCCCAAATAAAAATAAGGAACATCCCCAACAGAGTCGCCAATTCTGTTACGGAGAGAAATTCCTATGGCTTGGGGTACCACAACAGATAGCTAGACTCCAGAAATCAATCTTTCCCAATATGCAATAGAAATAAAAACATCTAACACTAAAGGATCGAACCTCGTACCTTATTCCGGATGGTTGAAGTAGATTCCCGTTGAGCTTTCCAATCTTCAGCTTGAATTGTTATAACACATCCTCAACAACAAGTAAACAATACAAGCATACTATATTTCATGGTATTATATCTGTTCTAGCATATATCATCAATAATGTATAAGCATTTGACATATTCCAATGGATACAATATTCATTCAAATACACATTACTGGACAGGAAAAGATATTTCTATTAATATGAATCAGATATTACAAGTGACAACCTCTGACGGCACGTCTGCGAACCGGAGAAACTGAATCCCCCACTTGGGCCTCCACCACCTCAATCCTCCATCACTTCGATAGCAAGCTTACTAGCAAAAGGCAAGCTTGGGAAGAACACAACAGTGCTCCAAGGGACAAAGGGATGCAGACTCAAGCATAAGTTCTAGCAACAATGGACTATAGTTTTGTTACTCTCAATTCTCTCTTATCTATCCCCCCCCCTTCAATGTACCAAGGGGTTCCTTATATAACTTCACAAGGGATAATGAAGGGTCGAATCCGAGCGATCTCAAGGCATATGGAAGGCCAGGAGTCAAATGAGTCGGATCCAAGTCAAGGAAAACTCCAAAAGGATTTGGACTATGCACACATCCTGATGTACTCGGTTATAGGAGTCAAACCCGCGTATGTACACGGTTATTGGGGAAAAAGCCACGTATATCATCTTTTATATAGTTTTTAGGGATGATCAAGGTAACATCAAAGGATAAAAAGTAGTCCATAGGGGCTAATGAGTCTGCAGCGGGACAAGGGAAGGCCATACAATGTGTGATTCACCTGGTGGGGTGAAAATATCTATAACAGATGCCCCCTAATGTATGAGATCAGAGGGGTTATACGATGGCCAAAATACATTATAAGTCCATCCTAGAAGTGAAGTGATGAAGGTACCCAAATGGAAGACCAGCCACCCAATCAGCATAATACCATAATACAACTCTGCATATAACTGCAAATACATATAGCCGTCCTAGATACATAAGAGTACAATGGCCATGAAATTCCTATGGCATGAAATTCAAGGGAAGGCCATACAATGTGTGATTCACCTAGTGGGGTGAAAATATCTATAACAAGTGCCATTAAGGTCACTCAAATGTTGCCGAGGACAAGTGAATGTCAACTTCAAGTACATCATACATTAAATCATCATCATCATCATCATCATCATCATCATTGACATCGTCATATCAACATCAATATGTACATCATCAACAACATCATGGTCATCATCGTCCTCATCAACTATTAAATCATCAACCACATCATTGTCATCATCATTTATAGGGTCACTCATATGCCACTATGGTTCATCGTCATTCATCACCATTTGGATCCATGTCATGTTGTTGCAATCATTCGAATGCCATTAAGGTCACTAAAATGTCATCGATGACAACTAAATGTCATTAGAGCCATTTAGGTGATATTAATATGTCTCTCATATGTCATTATTAACATTTAAGTGCCATTATGATTAGTCAAGTATCCTTAAGTATTATGACATGCATCATCATCATTGACATCAACGTTGTAATCATCATCATCATTAGTGCCATATGGTACATCAACATCGTCTTGATTATCATCCTCATTATCATCATCGTCATCAAAATTAAGTACATCATCAACAAAATCATTGTCATCATTGTCATTATGGTCATTCATATGCCATTAGTGTTCTTAATCACTCATCACCATTGGGATTCATGTCATTTAATTGTTAAGGTAATTTATATGTAGTTACAGTTATTTCGACGATAATAGGGTCGTTTAGATGTCGTTACAAACATTTAGGTGCCATTAGAATCGATTAAAATCCAAAAGTTCTACCACATGCATAATCATGAATGACATCCACATCGACATCATCATCATACAATAAATCAACATCATTGTTGTCGTTGTAGTCATCATCAATGTCACGATCAATATAATTGTGATAATAATGAGCAAGGAACCCTACTACCTCACAAGAATTGTTGATAAAGCCTTATACTTATCAACGCATATCCATATGCTCCATCATAATTATTGTAATTCATCATCATCATGTTGTTAGGGCCAATCAAATGCCATTAGGGTCTATTAAATGTTGTTGGGGACACTCAAATGCCATTAGATAAATTTAGGTGACATTAAGGTAATTTAACCCTCATTAGTGTTACGGAGAGAAACTTCCTATGGCTTGGGGTGTACCACAACATACTGAATGACACCAAAAATCAATCCTTTCCAATATGCAAGAGAAATAAAGACATCTAACACTAAGGGATATGAATCGTATCTTATTCTGGATGGTTGATGTAGATCCCTGTTGAGCTTTTCCAACACGCTCGCATTCACAATTTTCTCTCAACAACATCAAACAAGACAAGCATACTATATATTCAAGTGTTAGGCCTACTCTACCATACATAATCAATCATGTATAAGCAAATAAATACCTCCATGGATACAATATTCATATTTATGCACATGTATTGGACAGGAAATGCATATCTCTATTAATAAAACATAGATACAATAGTGACAACCTCTGTTGGTACTTCTTTGAACCCAATAAATCGAGTCCTCCACCACTTCAATCATCCATCTCTCAATGGAAAGCTTACAAAGCAAAGGCAAGCTTTGGAAGAGTAGCACTGTGTGCTCTAAAGGGACAAAGGGATGCGGATTCAAGCATAAAAAGGTGAGGCAATTGAATGAATTATAGTTTTCTTGCTCTCCAATTTCTCTCCCTTCAATGTATCCAAGAGGCTCAATATATAGCACTCCAAATAGGAAATGGAGGGTCAAGTCCAAGCATTCTCAAGGCATATGGAAGCCTAAGAGTCAATTTATTCAGGACTCTATGAGGAAAACTCCAAATTTTTTTGGATTTATACATATTTCTCGATGTACACGGGTTTTGGCTCAAAAGCGGCGTATACACACGAGTATAGATTTAAAAGTCACGTATACACATAAACATGTGTTTTTTGGGGAATTTCTTGGTACAGTATAATAAGAGAAAAGGGGGTCCAAGGAGTCTGCAGAGGGACATGGAAGGCCATAAATATGTGATCAACCAGGTGTGGTAAAATCAGCTATAGCAATTAGGATTGCCATGATTACGATCATTTAGGTGCCATCATGATAAATAAAGATCCAAAAGTACTATCACATGAATCATAATCATTGACATTGACATTGAAATTGATATATCTGACATTGTGTCCGACGTTTTCCGAACACAATTCCTAGCTCTAAACCTAGTGCAATTCCTAGCGCGGTTCCTTTCGAAATTTCTGGCATTACTTCAAGCGTTATGCTTGGCTATATACCTGGTGCTATGTTGGATGTTTTCTAGGAGGAATTCTTGGCTCTATACTTGGCTCTATGTTGGATGTTTTTCTTGCTGAAATTCATGGTGCAATTCCTGTTGCTAACCCCAGATCAATATATGGTGCTATGCTATTTAGGAAGTTTTTTTGGAGGTTATTCTAGGCATTATATGGGATTCTTTTTTGGATGCTAATTGGGACGTTAATTGGGATGCTAATTGGGACTATAATTGTGATGCTAATTGGGACGTTAATTGAGATTCTAATTAGCGTCCAAAATAGTTCCAACTTTAAAAAAAGACGCTAATTGGGATGCTAATTGGGAAGCTAATTGGGATGAAAATTGGGACGCTAATTGGGATGTTAATTGGGATGCTGATTGGGATGCTAATTATCATCCAAAATAGCACCAAATTTTAAAAAGGGGCAAAAAAAATGCCATTAAAAGCGCCATATCGTGGAAAAGCATCCACTTTGTCCAAAAAATGATGAAAAATACACTAAAAGTGATAGTGGATGCTAAAATGGAAGCTAAAAGTGTTGATGTATTTGTAACTTCAGAATGTATTCACTTGTATATCTTATGTCTTGTACCCCGATGTTTATTTCAGGAACTGTCTATAATGTATTTGAGTCATGTCATGCCCCGATGTTCCTATCAGGAGGTTCTATAATGTAAACAAGTCATGTCAGGTCATTGTGGGTAACCCTCCTATTGTTCAAGTGTTAAAGTCCCCATAGTTCCGAGGCACTAGGATTATTAGACTCTCCTAGAGAATTCGGCCCTAGTGAGTCATTGTCAAGTTGGGAATTAGTATAAATAGAGAGTGAGCCTCTCTATTTATCACACACTCACTCACACTTAGTTGTAGCGCATAGCTGAGGAAGAAGAAGTGGTTGGGGCTAGAAAGAAAGAGTTTACTGCTGTCGAGATATCATCTTACTGTTTTGGGGCTTTTCTATTTGGTGCTGATTCTATCTTTGAGGAAGTTGCAGGGTTTTATCCTTTATGGTTTCCCTGAGGAAAATCTTTGTATTCATTGTCTTATGTGTTTGATTGCTGTGCTTGTTATTCTCCCAGTTAAGATCCTAAGTTAATGCTAGCTTAAATGACAAAAATATAACATGGTATCAGAGCTAACACGAGAAGAAGACACTGTGCAACTGCGGAAACTAGGGCTTCCTACTTTTTGGATCTCTCTCCACATGTTTTCAGCAAAAGAATGTTGGACTGACTCTCCTCCCCAGGGTGCATCTTTCTGTCGAAGCAGAATCTGATTCTGAGCATTTCCAGTTTTTGACCCGACACTGGTGCCAGAAATTAGGGCTTTCCAAAGAAGTGGAATTTTTGAGTGAGCCCAGGCTTGGATTGATCTCCTCCTCAAAATAAAAGTTCAGAGATCAAGATCAAAGTATTTGGATGGATAGAACTCTGGGAAAGTCAAACCCTAATCTGCTCCTGAACCAGCACTTCAGAGATTCAGCTCCAGATCCAGATCCGACATCTTAACCTGGTAAGATCTAAATCTTTTGTATTTGCATTTGAGGTTCTTAGTTAAGATGTCTCATCATACCAAGCTTAATGAAAAGCTTGAGGGAGTGGATAACTTCTGTTCCTGGAAGTATAGGATCTCCGTGGTCTTGGAAGAAAATGAGTTGGACTCCTACATCAATGAGGAGATTCCAGTTCTAGAGGGAGATGAGGCTAAGGACTTACACAAGAATAAGTTAGTTATGGCTAAGAGGATTATTGCTTATTCAATCAAGGATCACCTCCTACCACATGTCTCCCCCCTAAAGACACCTAATGCTATGTTTGATGCCCTAACCAAATTGTTTGAAGGAAAGAACATAAACTGGAAGATGACCTTGAGGAACCAATTGAAGAACGTGAAGATCCAAAATGCAGAGACCATACAGTCATACTTCACAAGGGTCTCCCAGATCAAAGAACAACTTGAAGCAATATATGAAGAAGTGGAGAATGCAGAGATTGTAATGACCACCTTGAATGGTCTCCCTAGGACATGGGACTCTTTCATTCAAGGGATTTGTGCCAGGAAGAAGTTAGTCAAGTTCAACAGACTATGGGAAGAATGATCTCAAGAAGAAGCTCGGATAGCAGCTCGAGAAGAAAAGATGGGAAGTGAAGGTCAAGCTCTCACAGTACAATCCAAGAAAACCAGATCTAGCCACTATAGAGGTAAGTACTCTCATCAAAGGAATAACTTTAGAAATCCTAGAGATAAATCTAAGTTCATTTGCTATACATGTGATGAAAGAGGACACTTTGCTAGAGATTGTCCTAGAAACAAAAGTAGCTCTCACAAGAACAAGGGCAACAAGATAAGACATCATGCTCATGCTGCAGAGGATGATGAACCTTCCACAAAGAGAAACAAACAAGACAATGATGATTCTTCAAGTGGTGAAGAATATGTTCTAATTTCCACTCTCACAGGAACTATCACACATGGCAGCAATGATTGGCTTATATATAGTGGTGCTTCCAAACATATGACAGGATTCAAGGAATCGTTTGTGAAACTATCTGAACATGAATCACCTCACAAGGTGAAACTCGGAGATGACTACCAGTATCCAATAAAAGGTAGTGGTGAATCCTCATACAAGCTAGACTCTGGAAAGTCTATCAAGATGAAATATGTATTGTTTGTACTTGGACTAAAGAAGAACCTCTATTACAGAGAGAAATTCCTATGTATTGGGGTACCACAACAGACAACTTGACTCCAGAAATCAATCCTTTCCTATATGCAAGAGAAACCAAATATCTAACACTAAAGGATCTCGATTCATACCTTATTCCGGATGGTTGATGTAGATCCCCATTGAGCTTTCCAACTCCATCTTGAATTGATAAATTGCTTCCTCAACATTCAATAAAAAATAAAAGCATGCTATATATAATCGTGTTAGACCTAATCTAGCATATATAATCAATAAAATATAAGCATTTGAAATCATCCATGGATCAAATATTCATTCAAATACACATTATTGGATAGGAAAAGATATTTATATTAATATAAAATAGAGATTACAATAGATACAACCTTTGTCGGCACATCTGCGAATCAGAGAAACCGAGTCCCCCACTTGGGCCTCCACCACTTCAATCCTCCATCTTTCGATAGCAAGCTCACAAGCAAAAGGAAAGATTGGGAAGAACACACAAGTGATCCAAGGGACAAAGGGATGCAGACTCAAGTATAAGCTCTGGCAATAATGGACTATAGTTTTCTTGCTCTCAGTTCCTCATGCCTTCAATGTATCCAAAGGGTTCCTTATATAGCTCTTCAATGGGGTAATGAAAGGTCGAATCTGAGCGATCTCAAGGCATATGGAAGGCTAGGAGACAAGTGAGTCAGATCCACATCAAGGAAAACTACAAAATAATTTGGCCTTTTGCACACATCTCGATGTACACAGTTTTAGGGGTCAAACCCGCGTATATACGCGAGAAAGGGTTTAAAAGTCACGTATGGCGATTTTTGCATGTTTTTAGGGATGATCTTGGAAACATCAAAAGTACAAAAATGGTCCATTGGGTCTAAGGAGTCTGCAGAGGGATAGGGAAGGCCATAAAAGTGTGATTCACCATGTGTGGTAAAATCAGCTGTAATAGATGCCCCCTAATGTGTGAGGTCAGAGGGGTCATACGATGGCCGAAATACATTATAAGTCCATCCCAGAAGTGGAGTGATGAAGAACCCAGTGGAAGAACCAACCATCCAATTAGCACTATACAATGATACAACTCTGCACATAACTTCAAATAGATATAGCAGTCTCAGATACATAAGAGTACAATGCCCATTAATATGCATGATACAATATAACATATGCGGTCATCGCCACGTACAATATAAATAGATCAGAATCTCCATGATGAAGATATACAAAGGATCATGATCTCCATCAATACTAAAGATATATAATGGATCAAGATCTCCATAATGGCTGGAAATGTCTGACATATACTGGAATTAAGTCACGAGAGCTAAAATCTCATGAACACTGGCACGATCAAGGAGGTAGCATATAAGAGATGCCACCAATATGGAAGGTGTTCTACACAAACTGGTATGAGTACATATCCTACTATGTGAATAGAGGTGTCGAGGTCAAACATAGTAGTCCATCGTCTGATTACTGGTCATTGATGTATACCATTAACAGACGTGAGATCACCCACCGATAATGAAAATGGGAATCAAGGTACTAGAGTGCAAACTAACAAGTGTGAATAAATGTGTTGAGTTCGAACACTTGAGAGCATCCATCGATCAGGGGACATTGATGTATTCCAAAAAACTGTCGATGGCGAGAGAACCTGCCACTGATGACTGCAAGTCTCAAGGCACTCAAACATGACTCTAGATTCCTATCCCATAATAAATGATCTGAAGTTGATGGGATGAAATCTGCTGGAAGGAGGGCATTAAGGCATCCCCCATCATCCAACACGAGGTACTCAACAAAGCTGTATAATGCGGAAGGACTCGATCATAAGGTGCATGAACCAGTAACTGTACCGGGAATGGCCGACATGCAAAGTTAAGATAACTGAGGAATGGCCGACTCAGGTTTCAACTTCCTTTGAACAAGAGCATAAAGATGAATGGTGACTGAATGTAGGAAGCATAGACTTGATATACAAAACTAGGACATCTCTGCGACACAGGAGGCATCGACAGAGGCTCCATAGGGACTGGAAGCTTAACCAGTCGATGGAGATAAACTCAA
Source organism: Pseudotsuga menziesii (assembly GCA_001517045.1). Lineage (NCBI taxonomy): Eukaryota > Viridiplantae > Streptophyta > Pinopsida > Pinales > Pinaceae > Pseudotsuga > Pseudotsuga menziesii. The sequence goes on from LPNX011182917.1 coordinate 765,982, forward strand.
AGAAATGAGTACAGCTCCTAAAGTCAAACTATTAACCCAAGCAATGGATGTGATATATAGTGCTTTGTTCGAAGGTGACACGACATGACTATTGCCAAAGATAACATCTTTTCTTGTCCGGCTTTTTGGTTTTTTGACTTTTTTGTTGTTGGACTTTTTCAAATATTCGGAAAACTTGAAAAAGAATAAACTCACTATATAGTTACAGACTAGGAGGAGACGAGTGTCAAATGGGAAAATAAACTAGTTCCAAGCAGCGAAACATACCTATGGTCAATGCAAGGACACATGTGTAGGATAGCGACACTCGGGGGAAAGTCCCCTCCCAGTAAAAATAGGGAATAAAGCTGTAAAGGATATATAAAATGGCTCTGCGTGGCTAGACATGAGACAAGCTCGGGCTATATGGCTGATACTCAAAGTCAGGGAAGCCGGCATAAGGCTCAATAAGGTAGGCAAAGCTCATGATAATGCAATTACAACTTGACATAAGGGAGTCCTGGGGAAACAGGCCAGCAAAAGATCAAGAGGAGTATGAGGCTCTTGTGAAATGTCATGGCGATACTATACAATAGACTCCCACATCCTAAAAGAAAAACTGTCGGCATGGGCACGAAATGTAAACAAGGAGCTAACTAGGTTACCCATGTAAGGTCAAGCTCTACCATTCACATCATGTCACTTCTAAAACAACAAGAAGGTTCTGTGACATGATAGAATGGGTTCGTACCTAAGGTTATAATGAAATGGTCATAAGTTCATGCAAAATGCAAACAGAGGTGAAACCTAACCTATATGCCAGTTTAAACATCATACCTAAAATTAGCACGAACGGGTCAAAACAACGGTCGAAACGGGCGCTCAAAATGGTCTCCTACATCATATATTAGTAAAAAACGGTCCAAAAGGGTCAGAAACGGTCCAAAACAATAGAAAAGGGGGTAAAAATTTTCAAAAATTTGAAAAATTTCTATAAATAGTAAAAAATTCAAAACATTATATAACATTTGAAATTTTTACCCAATTGAGCTCAGAACTTCAAACGCGAATTTCGGGAGATCTAGCTAGTGGAATTCGACACCATTTTTTCCAGGTAACTTCCCATGCCCTGCTCTTTCATTTACATGTAAATTTTTCAATTGTTCATGGTACAATTTGATTTATAGGCCACTCTAAATTATGCACCTTGGCCCACGCAGAAATCAAGGATTTTTTCGTGTATAGGGCTGGCTATACGCAGAAAAATGCCCCAAAGTCACGTACACACGCGGCTGTTTAGAAAACAATCACGTATGTGGCTGTGTTCAAGTTTTTTTAAGACATCTAATGACCCAAACTTGAATTAAATGTGCATGATGGTTCTAGAATGGAGGGAATAAGAGCATGGGGATGTAGAAGAAGCAGTACGAGGCGATCTAATGGCACAACAGGCTTTTCGTGCATGCGGGCTCTACAAGTTTTGGTGTCTTGGTGGCTTAACGGCCAAACCAAGACTGCTGCAGATGCTAGTAGACTATTAGGATCTTGAATCAGAGTCATTCCAGATCGACGGGATGTCCCTCACCATAAAAGTGGAGGACATATACTTCATTACTGGATTGTCCTGACGGTGGGAAGTGGTGAACCTACGTTCTCGCGGGCCTGGAGGTGGACTCACCATAGATGAGTATATAGTTGTATACTGTTATCCGGACACAGAGAAGGTCAGGATTCATATCCCAACTAATTCCATACAGGTGCTAGGCCTAAAGTCCATACTACTGACACTTAGCAGGATAGCAAGGCTAGCCTCACTCCACCAGGCCTTGCAGCCCCTGATGTTCTATGCAGTGGAGTGCATGAGACCCACGGTTTACGATTGGAGTACTGCGTTGTTGAGCAACATGAAGCACCAGCTCAGTGAGTGCAAGATGGGTAGGGTACGAAACTTTGGTTTCAGCAGTATACTGAGCACTTTCTTCTTTGAGCGTGTTCTAGGATTGAGCCCTAGAGTTGACATTCCTCTTCACGGGGATCGAGATCCGGCCCAACGATGTTGGGTAGATGCGATGCACAGACTGGGTGGAGGCAGGGTGTCCAACCCCTATCCAGCCGATTTCTTTCCATGGTGGCGGTGGCAGATAGTTGCCATCGATGATTACCCCTATGCGGGGATAGATTTCGGGGAGATCCCGACATGCCTCTACCACCAGGATCAGCATACAGTGACATTGGTAATGAATCCCAACCCTTTTTTTTAAGTTTTGTGAATTATTTAATTTTTTTGTGTTTTTTGATATATATAGACTCAAAAAGACATGTTTTTGCATGACAACACATAGTGACATCCTGTCATATGTATGCAGATGTAGGACCACAGCGGCCTGAAGGCTTCCCTCTTCATAAAAACAGGGGAAGAGGAGATGACATTATGGGTGTGGATGTGGAGCGAACAATCCAAAGCATTCATACCAACTTCGTGCGGCTGACACATAGGGTACCCATGGCGCAGGTCGAGGACCTGCCTGAGGCCATGCAGCGTCAGGTGGTGGGTGTGCCATGAGCATGTGTGCAGTTGTTTTGATGGCTAGCTAGAGCCGTGGTGACATTCCATGATCAGAACTCCCCTCCTCCTCCCCAGGCTTAGATACCTGGGGGTGATACATTTTGTATTATCGTGTATTTATATTTTGGTGGCTCAGAAGCCCCATTTTTGTATTATGACACTTATGTATTATCACATTTTGGATGTTTAATGAAAAACTTTTATGATGATCGATTTATTTATTTACATGTGTAAAAATGTATGTTTGTGATGAGCTTATTGTCTGTGAAACAAATGCCAATCTAACACATAGTTAGCATATGAGTCAGCAACTTGATTATAAATTCTTGGAACATGTATGTATGTTATGTTGCCAAATTTCCGTTCTAACAATCTCACATGTAAGAATCTTCGTAATAATGTTAGATCCCTAACATGATACAAGCCATTAAGCTGTGACACTACTAACTCCAAATCAAGACGTACCTCAAGAGATAGACCACCATGTGAAATGACATTCTGTAGAAGCTCGATAATGGCACTATATTCAGCAACATTGTTTGAAGAGGGCCATAAACATACGCCTCATGAAGACAATACCTGACCCGTAGGAGCATAAATCACCCAAGCAGCAGAGGCTGAGTGTTGAGTGTGGAGGCTAGCACCATTCATGAATCCTATATAGATGGAAGACTCCATTGAAATATTCCATAAGAAACGAAAGATAATCAACAAACCCGATCACCATAAGAGAAACCTAACTATGCAAAATACTGTACAATAATATACAATAGTCAGCCCTGGATGAGAATCATGCATAGTACTTTTTAAGATAGAGCCCATTTCTAGGTTCCTCCAAGGTTGTCCCCTCGTAATATACTAACTCACATGCGCCCTTATCTAACACACGTTTAACAACGTAAGGACCATGCCCCATGGGGTTAAATTTTCCTACCCCCAAGGGTTCTTTAGCTTGATCCCACAAAAGGACCAAATATCCTTCACTAAACCTCCTTGGACGGATAGATTTATCATACTGGACCTTAGCGCGACGCTTATTCACTTCTAGAGCCACCAAGGCATCTCGATGCTACTCATTAAGCTGCTCTAAGTGGACCAAAAATTTCCTCCAATGGGGAAGCGTCTGGTAAGAGCTCTATGGATAGCTTCAAAGAAGGGATTTCGCACTCAACCAGCAATATAGACTCCACTCCATGTACAAGCTGATATGGAGAAAAACTGGTGGCAGTCTTAACTGCAGTCCTATAAGCCCACAAAGTAGGATATAACATGATATGCCAAATGGTCTTGCTTTGTGCGATGGTTCGTTGGAGAATGGACTTGAGTGATTTGTTCAATACTTCAACCTGTCCATTCTCTTGAGGGTAATAATAAGAAGAATGCTCCTGCTTATACCCTAACTTCGAGGCCAACTCTTCCATCATCTGATTCTGAAACTGCCTACCATGGTCAGTGACAAGATCTTTTGGAATACCGAACCGAGTAGTGATCTGGTTGAATACGAAATGTGCGTCTGTCTCACCATCGGATTTAACCGTGGGCATAGCCTTAGCCCATTTCATGAAATAGTCAACAACCACGATAATATGATGATGCCCCCCAGCTGAAGCTGGGTTGCAATCCATGAAATCAAGCCCCCACTTAGTGAAGGGACCGGCGGTTATAATTGGATGTAATGGGGCAGGATGTGAGCGCATATTGTGTGCAAAAACCTAGCAAGGGTGGCACTTCTTGACCGCATTAACAAAATCATTAAAGATTGACGGCCAGAAATAACCCGCTCTCATGATTTTTTGGGCTGTAGAAAGCCCAAATAAATGACCACCACATGCCCCTCCATGGCAATCATTCAGCACAAGCTCAGTCACCTCATGAGTTAAACAATGACGTAAAATGGAATCTACCCCACGGCGGTACAATGTGTTATCCACTATGAGGTAATTTTTGGATACATGACGTAACCGTCATTGTTCATCGCGTGAAAGGTGAGTAGGGACCTTCAATGTTTGTAAATATATGATAATATCCCCATACCATGGATCCAAACTTGAGATCAGGAAAATGTGCTCATCGAAAAACGTATCTTCACAAACTTCCTCCTCCTCCTCGCTTGGGAAATCAGATATAAGCTCTGCAAAAATTATCGATTTCTTCGATTTTGCTGAAACAAACTCGAGATCAAATTCTTGCAACATGACAATCCACTTATTATACTTTCTGTTGGAGCAGGGTCTCGCAGCTACAGGAAAAGCTGCTGTTTTGGAACGAGTAAGTCAAAGGTAAAAGTACTTGAGCGGCCAAGAAGAGAGAGCTCAACCATTGCACTTAAGGTAGCGACGTAGACAGGAGGGCTCAGCTACCCTCATAAAGAGAAAAAGAGCAATGGGCCGAGGTATTGAAGATGAAGTACAGAAGGGAAGCGACCGAGGAAGCGGCGCCTGTACCCACGATCAGCGTCGGGAAGCGTGGAAGACTGCAGAGAGCTGTGGTGTGAAGGAAAGAGGTAGTTCGAGTACAGATAGACCAACTGTCATAGTTAGGGTTTGGGTTACTGTTGGGACAGGCCCACAGTGTTGTAATGGCGAGACCTTCGGGCCGCCTATATAAGCATGTATCTTGTATTGTAAAAGGTTAGCTATTCAGACATTTAGCTAGTCAGTCGATGATCTATTAGCTCATAGAAATTTTGTATTATAGAAGAGCCAAGCTCTGGTTCTGGTATTCAGTCTGTAGTATCTTACTGTAACTAGTACCTGACTCCTAGAGCATGTATGTAACAATCCGCAGGGATTGAGAGTGTGAGAGAGAGAGAGAGGAAGAGTATATTGTAAGAGAAGCAATATAAGAAGAGAAGAGATCTAAGAGAGAAGGGCTCCCGGCGGTGTGCACGGAGTTACCCAGAAGATCTCTCCCAAGTTATAATATATAAACCAGTTCCCGTGGATGTAGCTTCTACCCTGGAAATGAACCATGTAAAATCAGTGTGTTGTGTGGTTGATTCATGTGATTGTGTTTACTTATTGCTATCTGTCATTCATTACATGAGCTTTGCTTACAGTTAATGTATGTATGCTATCTTTCAGTTACAAGTAGCATAGAGGTTTACATGCAAGTTGAATGAATCAAGTGTTCTGTGTATGAGTTTACCAGTAATTGATTCATGATAGTAATAGTTGCAGTGTTAAGTGATTTATGTATACAAGTTCAGCAAGATTGCGCATAGTCAATGTTAAGCATATTAGACCATAGAAGTCTAAGTGAGGCTGTTTAACTTGGCTAGTGTACTTAAGGGAGAAGGCCCTTAGACCTCGAGAGTCGTATTAAGCCCTACTATAGGAGATATTGCAAGTACACAAAGGTGATATCGTACCATCGGAGGAGTTGCGGTGTGAGATATTGCAGGAGAGAAGGCAAGTAGACGGGAATGTTGCGCATCGTCTGCGAGGATGCGATGCGATAGAGTCCTTCTCCTATCAGAGTCAACGACTAAGAGAGAATATCGCCTCGCGGAGAGATCACGTAGGCTAAGAAGAGGTAAGCACCACTAGGATGCCACAGAACCTGGTTGAGGACGCTTGAGTCTTTAGCCAACCCATAAGATCACTTCGGGTGAGACTTTAGGCCACTCTGCGGTCTGTTGCCGAAAGGGCCAGTGAGCTAGGGGTGTTGTTGGTACATAACAAATCAACCCGGGTCTTCCCAGTTCGTAACCAACAAATGGTTCCATTGCCATTTTTGAACAAACTGAAGAGCTAATGTTTTGTTGGCATCCTACTAAAGATGAACTCAACCAGTGGGTTGGGTCTATCAAAAAAGAATTTGCTGTGAGAGAAAACAAGAGTCCTACGTTGAGTACAGAGGACTGGTTACAAAAACATATCTTCAGAGACCTGCATACGATATTTTTTGCGACCTTTGGAAATGAGTTGTATGACTGGTTATCAAAGTTGAAACATATTCAAGAAGAAAATAAACATTGTCTAGACACCAGAACTGATTCAGACTATTAGGAGCATCGATAATCCCACTTCACGAGCAGTAGACTTCTGGCTTGCGAGTGTGCTAGAAGGATTCATCATAGAGTTTACAGTTGATCAAAGGAAAAGCTTCAGCGAAGCCGAGCGGTACTTATTCAAAGGATATCATGGTAAGTACCTGAACTCTTTAAATTTGTCCATTAAGATGCTATTAAATGAAAAAGGAGTACTTGATATATATTCAGATGAATAAGTTCAGTAAGTGTAATGTCACAAGAGTTTGAGAGTGATTTTGATGAACTTGGACGTACACGTAGTGGAAAGAAATATAAATTAGATTTCAGATCTTCTCTATTTGAAAATAGTTTAGACCATACTAGAGAACAGAGTCACTGTAATACAGAAAGAACAACAGGGGGTATCCCTTACCACCCTTATACCCCATAGAAATCAACCGAGACTTAGAAAAATCCTGCAAGAACTCCATCTAGTAGCTCACATACAATACATACTACCGCTACATCACCTACATCTACACCACCGAGTGGTAGTCACACAGCAAATCAACATCCACCACATAGAAATAGAATGGGGGATGACATGAAGCTACTTACCTTTAAGGGTATAGGGGCAGAAGACCCGTAACAACATTGGTTTCTATGTGAAGCCGTGTGGACCATTAAAGGGATCCAAGATGATAATATTAAACGTGTACAGTTGGTCACCACACTTAGGGAACGAGCCTTAACATGGTATATGAAGTATACCGCAGTACTGCCCAGAACGCTTGTACAGGTCAGGACCGCCATGATCAAAGAATTTAAGAAACCTAAGTCTGAGTCACAGTGCATTACAGAGCTCAAATCATTAAACAACTACCTTCAGAGTCAGTATGGGACTTTGATTAGAAATTCAAAGCTCTTATAGACCAAGTCAGCTTTGATTTTGCATCAAAGTAGCATAAGGAATGGTTTATTGCAGCACTGCTCCCCCATATCAGACTGCCACTGATGCAGTAGAAACTCCAAACACAGGATGACGCGTTGGAGATGGCAATGAAACTAGAGGCTTCCCCTCTAGCTGAGACTAGTACAGGTATGACAAACCTACATAACCAGTTAGCTAATCTCACCTTACAGATGCATGAGATTAAGAAAGGAAAAGAGATTGCATAGGAACTATGGTGCACAAAGTGTAAAGGACAGGGCCATACGAAAGATAATTGTCCAGTATTTGTTGAATATCTAGCAAGTGGGGCTCCTAACCCCTTAGCACAGACCCAAGGTCCATGGTGTGAACTCTGCAGAACCTGAGGACATAGACCACAAGAATGCCCTTTACTTCAGAAGTATGTACAGACCCCTAAGAACTTATACTGTAACTTCTATAAGTCAGTAGGACACGATGAACATAATTGTCGAGCTTACGATATCATGGTCGAGAGAAAACATGACTTTTACAAAGTCCAATCAGAGACACCAGGTCCACCAACAGGACCACAGCATGAACCAGCTTATATTGGCCGTGGAGGAGGATTCAGAGGACGAGGCCGTGGAGGAGGATTTGGCCATGGTGAAGGCTTTGGCAGTGGTCGTGGACCAATTACTTGTTACAACTGTGGAGTTGGAGGACATTATGCAAGGGATTGCCAGAACCCTACTACAACATGTAACTATTGCAAGTCCTACGATCATCCTATAGAAGAGTGTCCGATCTTGTTAGCCAAGATTAGGGAACCTAAGCCAGCAGTAAACCAGAACATTCAGCTTATTGCTGTTGAGCAGAAAGAACTAGAACCAAGAGTCAACATTGTGACTCGCAGCGGTGCTTCTACTAGTAGAACATCGCAGGATGACGAGAAGAATACAGGTCCAGCGTGGGTGCGCAAAGCTACTAATAAATCAACACCACTTGACCTGCAGAAGAATAAAGAAACATTTCAGGAAGCTAAAACTTTCTTTAATGACCCTACACCATCAGGATCGTAGGTACTTCCATCTAGGGGTGTACCACAGCAAACACCATGTGGCGTTAGCTCTGTAAAAATATCGCAGGCTCCCATATCGGGAAGGTGCGTCGAGGATGAGTCGACAGGAAGTGTACAATCCTTCCTGCGGAGTTGCTTAAAACTCGTGAGAAATGAGAAAGCTATCGAAGATCTTCAGCGCATCATAGATCAGTGTCAGTCGTCTTCTTCCGTGAACAGTGTGCAGCGTGATGTTCATAATATTATGGGACATACAAGAACAGGAAGAGAGATGAGACTCACAGCACAAGTCGGAGAATTTGAAATGGACGAGGTAATCCTAGATTTAGGATCAGAGGTAAACGTTCTGACTAAGCAGACATGGGAACAGATGGGTAGCCCTAAGTTAGCTAGATCACCTATCCATATGAGACTAGCTAATCAGCAGCGGGTATCGCCACTAGGTCGATTACCGCAAGTTCCAGTTGACATTGACGGAGTTCACAGCTTTGCAGACTTTGAAGTTATAGAAAACATTGGCGATAGTAGACCATATCTAGCGCTACTAGGTATTGATTGGGAAATCGGTAACATGGCTATTATCGATTTAAAGAAAAGACAGATGACCTTCGAGGACAATCAGATTCAGGTCATCGCACTGTTGGATCCTTTTCAGGGTCCTAGATATATTGAACCTATCCAAGCAGAGGATGAGGTGCGTAATATGGAGAGCCTCTATCAGATGACCGCTAATCAGAGTGATTACATCAATTCGACCGCAGAAGGAAACATTAGTTGGTGATGCGACAGCTCATGCGCATCAAACTCGGATGTTGGTCTAGAGAACTGGCAGAACAGACTTTACGAAGTCTCAGCTTGCAGAAGTGTAGATGCCCAGTGTAGTTGAAAGGAGGCATCACACTGGTAATGAGTCTACACCGGCAGGTTTAAAAAAAAAACAAAAAAACTCTATGTATAAGTCATGTTGCGCAAGTCGCAGGACGCTTGCGGAGTTTTGAACGTTGAGGAGGTTCACGCCAGCATTTTGTTCCGATGATGCGGTGAGGCATCGCAGCAAGGTGATGTTTCCCCATGCCACGTTGACACTTTTGAAAAGGGACAAAAGGCCAGTCACTTTTCCTTCTGACAAGCAATTAATCCGGATACGACAGGTATCCGTTGCCCTAGATTTGGCAACAGTATAATGATTTTTCCAGATTTGGTAAAATCTTCGACGAGACTGGTGCCTGCACACACGTTTCGAGGGAAATTTGATCGGATTTCAGCAATTAATGAGGATCGAAACGACGGTTGTTGTCTTGTCCATGCAATTAATACTGCTGACGGGTCGATTCTAAATGACCGTTGCTTCAGAGATTATCGCCTTTGTTATAAATACAGAGATCATTCATACAGAAGGGTTACTTTTTACGATTTTTGAGAGTTACAGAGAAATTTGAAGAGCTTTCCTTGTGCAGAGATATTCCAGTTACAGAGTGCTAGTGTTCCCCGATTTCGCAGCCATTGCCAGTCCAGAGTACTGCACCGAGTGGTTTCTGTCCGAGATGGAACCTTTAGAAGACATTGTGAAACGATTCCAGACTGGTGGCCTCGTGTCTGCTATGATGACACCGCCCAAGGGTGTGAAAATAGGAACATCACAGGTCAGACAGATGCCAAGGATGAGGAGTCAAGCTCATATATTAGAAGAGCCCAACCCAGAGCAGGAAGAAGAATTTCACAGGACAACAGCCTACATTGTGCCACGAGTTGAGTACGCACCAGAGGTAACCATTCCCAAGGGTGCTAACTTTCTTGTTCCGCTACCGGCCATGGACCCTCATGTAAAGAAAGATGGAGACCTGTTAGGATATGTACCTATTCTTAAATTTATAGACTATAACCTTGGAGATAGTAAGACATATCCACAGTTTCAGCCGGACCAATATCTTACGATTCAGAAGAGCCCGAGGACCAATGAAGATGAGTTTGTTCCTATGGACCATGTCCAGATTCTTGAGCGGTCAGGCTTGCTCAATTTGCTGAGAATACCACATTTTGGATGAGGTGCAGAGGTTAATGCCGTGGTGCGTGTGCTACTTTCCCGTGTACATGGAGGCTACCTCTGGTTTGGTAACCGGGTCGACCTCAACTTCGAATTAATAAATTGCATCACCGGGCTGTCCAAGACCGGTAAGGATCCACATACACATATATCAAGTAACAGCAAGGATTCCAAGCTACCAGCAACCCTGGTTGCCAAGTATAAGCTACAGAGAGGAGGTCGGGCTTATGACCTCACAGCAATAGCAGATGATACACTCAGATTTACAGCCAGTCTGCTTGCAGGCATACTGTTAACCAAGGTTCTCCCAAAAGAAGTCACAGGATCAGTAATTCACCTTGCCATACAGGTCGCAGAAGGTGAACAATTTAAATTGGTGTTTATTCTTATTAAATATTTTTACCCAAGATTGTTTAAAAGCATAGGAGGAGGCAAACCACCCCTTCCATTTTTCATGGCTGCTTATATTATGCACATTCGTTGGCTGGAAAGAACCGCCCCATAACCAGTTTCCACAAGTACGAAGCGGCGACTGCAGAGGCGCGCGCTATGCAAATTTATGGGAGAGCAACAGCCCAGCTAAGAAGAAGATCAATGCGATAGTATTCTATGAATACTATAACTTGTTGAATAAAGTCATTCGAAAGACACCACGGATCAGCACGGAGGTTGTGGACATGTATGATAGTCGGCTTGATTTCATGGCAGACAGCCATGTAATCTTGCTAAGGCCAAAACGGTCTAGAACGGATAACTAGGCTAATGGTTCATTCAGGATGACAGCGCAGGACGTCGAAGATGTCATCAAAGATTTTGGTGAAGAATGGAAGAAGGCATTAGCATATACCGCAGCAGGAAATGCACCAACAAATACCCCACCCATAGATCAAATAGACAAAGGAAAAGAGAAGGTGGGTTCCAAGAGGAAAGATCCAGTAGAAGTGCTACCAGAGGCACAAAAGAAGAAAGATGCACAAGAAGTGTCACCAGAGGCACAAGAGAAGAATGATACAGAAGAAGTGCCACCAGACGGACAGAAGAGGAAAAAAGCCAAAGCCACAAAGCCAGCTTTAGAGACTGCACTGACCGACGATGACTATGATCAAATCGTAGCAAGACTAAAAGAGGAAATGAAGGACACATTTCAGGCGATGCAGACATCGCAAGATAAGCTGCAGGGTGCATTAGATAAGTAGCTTCTGGAGTTAAAAGCGATCACTGAGAAGGCTGCCATGATACAGGTTCCACCAGTAAAGGTGACAGCAGGAGAAAGTTCAACATAATCGATTTTTCGCGAGGAAATATTGGCAAAAGATTGCATCAATACAGTGTTGATACCACCAGGGAGCATCCGATTCCCTGTGTCCATGATGGATGTGCAGATACAGATTAGACAACCTATCGAGGTTAACCTCACAGAGTTCCCCATTGATCAATTACAGATGATCCAGCAGTAGCTAAGCACAGAGCTCAGGGATAGGGAGCTTGCGACTTATAAACAAAACACCCAGTTGAGACAAAAGAATGTAGAACTCACTGCAAGCTTTCAGACAAAGGCGGAGGAGTTAAGAACATATCAAGAAAGAGAACAGGATCTCAGTCAGGTGCTGCAGAGCATCGCATTAGAGTTACCCCAGTGTAACATTGAGTTTGCCTTACCTATAACGCAGAAGGTAAGAAAAGTTACAGATAGAGAAAAGGCTCTGGAGGAAATAGTGGCCAAGATGGAGGAAGACCACAAAGCACAGATTGCTGAGCTTGAGGCTCGAGCACCAGGCACACCCCAGGTAGACAAGGAAGCAAGGGCAGAGGCCTTTAGACTCACGGCTACACAGATGAAGAGTCGCATAGATGACGCACAGTCATTAATAGATGAGGCGACAAAGACATGGTCGGAACTAGAAGAGCCCCCAGAAAAATTGGAATTGCAGCAGAGCATCCAGAACATAGAGAAGGACACAACAACAATGAAGGAAGAAGTCAAGAGCTTAGGAGCTCTTGCAAAGATGAAGAAGACGACAGAGATAAACCATCTGCAATAGGAAGTGCAACGGTTGAGAGAAAAAGAGATATGATTAAATAACCTGCTTCAACCCTATCAGGAAAAAATCACAGAGCTAGTCGATGCGGTTGAGTAGAAGGTTAAGGAGTTCACTACAAGCAGAAGTGAAATTGAAGTTACAAAAGACTCAAGCATAAGTCAAGCTATGCTTGTAACGACACAAGAGTGTGTCAAAACTATGGAGAAAGAAGTCGCAGGACTTCGATAGAGATTTACAAGGACTTCCCAGGAATCCAAGGAGAAACTACAGCAAGAGAAACCAGCTGTTAGTGGCTCAGGGGAGAACCACAAGTAAGTGTTAGGGGACTGTTGGAGCAGGGTCCCACAGCTACAAGAAAAGATACTGTTTTGGAACGAGGAATTCAAAGGTAACAGTACTTGAGCAGCCGAGAAGAGAGAGCTCAACCACTGCACTTAAGGCAACGACGTAGACATGAGGGCTCAGATACCCTCATAAAGAGAAAATGAGCAACCGGCCGAGGTATTGAAGATGAAGTACAGAAGGGAAGCGACCAAGGAAGTGGTGCCTGTACCCACGATCAGTGCCAGGAAGCATGGAAGACTGCAGAGAGCTGTGGTGTGACGAAAAGTGGCAGTTCGAGTACAGATAGATCGACTGCCATAGTTAGGGTTTGGGTTACTGTTGGGATAGGCCCACAGTGTTGTAATGGTGAGACCTTCGGGCCGCCTATATAAGCATGTATCTTGTATTGTAAAAGGTTATCTATTCAGACATTTAGCTAGTCAGTCGATGATCTGTTAGCTCATAGACATTTTGTATTATAGAAGAGCCAAGCTCTGGTTCTGGTATTCAGTCTGTAGTATCTTACTGTAACCAATAGCTGACTCCTAGAGCATGTATGTAACAATCTGTAGGGATTGAGAGTGTGAGAGAGAGAGAGAGGAAGAGTATATTGTAAGAGAAGCAATATAAGAAGAGAAGAGATCTAAGAGAGAAGGGCTCTCAGCGGTGTGCGTGGAGTTACCCAGAAGATCTCAGCTGCATATGAGGTTGCAGCGGAACTGTGTTTACTCTCCCAAGTTATAATATATAAACCAGTTCCTGTGAACATAGCTTCTACCCTGGAAGTGAACCACGTAAAATCAGTGTGTTGTGTGGTTGATTCATGTGATTGTGTTTACTTATTGCTATCTGTCATTCATTACATGAACTTTGCTTACAGTTAATGTATGTATGCTATCTTTCAGTTACAAGTAGCATAGAGGTTTACATGCAAGTTGAACGAATCAAGTGTTCTGTGTATGAGTTTACCAGTGCTTGATTCATGATAGTAACAGTTGCAGTGTTAAGTGATTTATGTATACAAGTTCAGCAAGATTGCGCATAGTCAATGTTAAGCATATTAGACCATAGAAGTCTAAGTGAGGCTCTTTAACTTGGCTAGTGTACCTAAGGGAGAAGGCCCTTAGACCTCAAGAGTCATATTAAGCCCTACTATATGAGATATCTCAAGTATAGAAAGGAGATATCGCACCGTCGGAGGAGTTGCGGTGTGAGATATCGCAGGAGAGAAGGCAAGTAGATGGGAAGGTTGCACATTATCTGCGAGGATACGATGCGATAGAGTCCTTCTCCTATCAGAGTCAGTGACTAAGAGAGAATATCACCTCGCGGAGAAATCCCGTGGGCTAAGAAGAGGTAAGGACCACTAGGATGCCACAGAACCTGGTTGAGGACACTTGAGTCTTTAGCCAACCCATAAGATCACTTCGGGTGAGACTTCAGGTCGCTCTGCGGTCTGTTGCCGAAAGGGCCAGTGAGCTAGGGGTGTTGTTGGTACATAACAAGTCAACCCGGGTCTGCCCAGTTCGTAACCAACACTTTCCCCCTATCATCCTTCTAGTGAGGAAGAACTGAAATGGATTGACATGGGCTATCACCAGGGTCTGGCAAAGGAGAATATAGTGTCTCAATCTTTGAACCGCATGAATGGTAGCTAAGGCAAGCTTCTCCACATGGGAATAATAGATCTCCGCATATATAAGGTTTTGACTCAAATAATATATGACATGATCCTGGAGCTCTTCATCCTCTTGAACCAAAACCATACCAATCATCTCCATGGATGTGGCCACATAAAGTAAAAAGTCACGGCTATAGTCGGGTGGACTAATCACCGAGGCCGATGCTAAGTCTCATTTAAGTGCATCAAAGGACTCTTGGGCTCACTCATCCCAGTAAAAGGTAGTGTCCTTCTTCAAAAGACGCATAAAGCCTCTAGTCAAATTGGAAAAGTTAACGATGAATCTTCGTAAGAAGTTTGCCATGCCTTGCAAACATTGAAGATGTCTAATGTTTCTCGGGGGAGACAATTGAAGTATTGCCTCAACCTTTAGAGGGTCGAATCTTATACCCTCCTTGGAGATAATGAACCCTAATAAGCGACCAAACTTCACACAAAAGATGCATTTATGCGGATTTAACCTGACCAAGTAATGGCGGCACCTTTCTAACACTAATTTCAAATGGTAGGAATGATGCATCCTCTGACGAGAATGGGTAGTGAGGTCATCCAAAAAGACTTCAATAATCAATTTGAGATCATGGAAGATCAAGTTCATATCCCGTTGAAAAGTGGCTCCGGCTTTTTTAAGGCCGAAAGGCATTTTCCGATATGTAAAGGTACCCCAAGGACAAATAAAGGTAGTCTTATGTTGGTCCTCAGGTTTGATTTGTATCTGATTGTATCCAAAAAATCCGTCCATAAAGGAAAATAGCTCACTTCCCGCACACTCATCCAAAATTTGATCAATAAATGGTGTGGGAAAATTATCCTTAGGACAGGCACGATTCAAGTCACGGAAATCAGTGCATATACGGATCGTTCCCTGCTTCTTATCAACCGGAACGGGGTTTGAAACCCACTCCGTCAAGGGAATGGGATAGATAAAACCGACATTCAACAGATTTTCTATCTCAGCCTTAATCGTGGGTGATTTTCTAGGATTCACCGCACGCAAGCATTGTCGAACATGCTTAGCATTGGGATAAGTTTTAATTTCATTCTCAATAATGTGATGGTTGATACTTGGCATTTCCTCATATGACCAAGCAAATACATCACGAAATTCTTTGAACAACTCGGTATACTCCTGAATCTCAGCATGGGAACATTCTGCCCCAATATAGACATTCTCAATCTTGCCAGGATCATGAGAGATATTGATAGGAATGGTAGGAGATATATTCGCCATGTTTCCATTAGCCATCGGACCAAGAGAGCTTAACAAAACCACGAGACTACCTATTCTCTCACTAAGAATCTCCCTAAAGTCTTCACACTCCAAACGGTCAAGCTCGGGAAGAAAATAAGATCTATGATGCAACTCTTCCTAAGGTGGCTCAACTCCAGATATAGCCTCAATAATAGCTTCATCGGATGGAAAAACACTATCAAGGCAGTCATGTGTGTGAGAAGACTCAACTACCCATGCAGGAAGCACATATGGGTGCTCCTCCTCCATCTGTGAAGAGGACGGACTAGGCTCTGTAACACATTCAATATTAGCTTGATATGCTATCATTGCTATAGGTAACGACACGTCCATTCCGATAGGTTCACATGAAGGACTCGGTGTAGGAAGAATCCAAGGATCTTCCATATGAGTGGTATGAAAAGACACTGAATGCAATGATGACAAAGCCTCATCGGAGCTAGACCCGATCATAAGAACAGGTGTAGGACAACTAAATGATCCCATAAGGGATGGGTACATGCCAACACCCACACTCCCAGTTGCCGGCTGAGAGTGCACAATAATCAGGACAGAGGCTCTCGAAGATGCGGTAACACACGGATTCTTGAATGACATTTGATTAATCGTAACCATCTTCCCATTAAATGGAAATCATACAACTCGAAATAGAGAAGAAGCTACGACTTGCATACTATACATCCAATTCCTGTCCAGTAACAGATTGTAGTCAAGGGGCACATCAACCACCTCAACCTCGATCGCGACGGTCTTCCCTCCCAAACGGACCTTAAGGGAAGGAAGAATGTCATGCGACCGAAACGATCTACCATCAAAAGAAGTCAACATGGTAGCAGATTTAGACAACTCAGGGGAACCCAAACCCTTCCAACATGCCGAAGACATCACAGAAGCAGCAGCGCCTTCGTCAATCACAGTGCGTTTGACGGTCATGTTAAGACATTCTACATGAATCAAGAGAGATAGATAGTAAGGAAAGCAAGGATGTAGTCCCATAGTTTCAAATTTGATGACAGAGGAAGAGTGATCATTGTTAACACCAAGAGCATAAAGCAAATCCTTCCTTTGTGAAGGACAACTTTGAAGTACTTCGAGTGCAGACATTGCACAAGGAGTGTGGCCCAATTCCTCGACAACAGAATAGTTCTGGGTGGCTCGGGCATTAGGATTGTGCCCTAAACACTTAAGGACTCCCTCAGGAATGCGAGGTGCAACTTCAAGTTTATCCACAGGGTTTTCAATACGCAAAGGACTCCTAGGTGGAGCAGGTTCCTTTCCAAGGTCTGGTTGTGACGAACCATAGTCCTTCGCACAAGTCAAAACCTTAGTAGCATGCACCATGTTGATGCAACCATGACCACTACAAGCTTCTAGTGGATCTTGATCCCCACCAGACTCATCATGGGCCCTCGAGTTCATATTTTGATTATGAGGTAAAGGGTTAGTTAGCACAGTTGGGCCCTGCGCTATGAACCTCGAGGCATCTTCTATCTGAGGGCACAAGTGAGTGAGTTGGTCATCCTTACAAATTTTGTAAGGAAACTTAACCTTACGTTTAGGTTGCTTCCCCCCCCAGCATTTTGGGCGTTCTTGCCATTAGAATTGGCATTTTCATTCCTATTCCCACCTTTACGATTGTTTTTACCCTTCTTCTTATTCCTTCCGGGTTGCTGGTTACCGTTCTAGTCCGACGATTGCACCAAAAGCACACTCATTGTTTGGGTGGGTTGAGACAAAGCAGTGGGTTGTCCGGAGGCAGATTGGTTGATAGAAAATTGAATCACCTGTTTCGCAACCGAATTCACAGGTTTGGTACTCGTACAACCAACAATGCCATCGACATGTGGTCCAGGTTTGATCTTAGGGTCGAAACTAGAACGTGGAGCGTTAGGAACGATCTTATATAACAAACCAGATTGAGCATAAATCAAATCCAATTCCTGCACCCTAAAAATGGCTTGTTCCTCGTTCTGAACTCCGGATGTAGAAACATCCTTTGCTATATAAGGTAGTAACGATTTAAGGAACCATTCGAGGAGAAACTCCAGTGGTATGAAGGCTTTAATCAATCTCTTCCATCTACGCCACTCTTGGATATGGTCTGAGATATGCGTGGCTTTGTCTTGCCGAAATGTTGACAAGAGTTCCGTACCAACTTCGTAATGCACTGGTAGCTAGAAGTGGTTGAGAAAAGTCATAGCTAGGTCATCGAACAAAACGAATGCCCCCCTAGGTAACTCTATGTACCATTTCGCTGCAGGCCCTGTAAGGGTGCGTTGAAATAGTCTTAAACGGATCGAATCTTCGTGTAAGGAATTAGAAGAGCACCAAAGGTGAAATGTAGTAACATGTTCACTAGGATATTCTCCTGGTTTGCCCTTGAATTTGGGAATGTCTGAGGGAAGATTATCAGGGACAGTCGGCCAAGCCGGGTCATGAGAGACTGGATCGTTCGTTAGTCTCGACAAGTCAAGAAAAATTTAATTTTGCGAGGAAATGGAGTCTAGGTTGAGCAGGTCGATGAGACACTCCCTAATAATTTTGGTTCACATAGGACTGATGACCGTAAACACCATGGCCATGGCCATAGTATCCTCCTCCTGTTTGACCCATGTAGGGTGGCGTGGAAACACCATAATGTGGTGTATCTTGACTATTTGGGGCTACAAAGCCATAATTCGGGGAGTAAGCGGGTTGTTGATACCCGTACCCAGAAGGTGAATAACTTTGTGCATACTGCGGTCCATAAGAATTCCCATGAGAAAATACATAGGTAAGAATAGACATTCCAGAAGTAGGAATATGACCTCCAGAAGTAGGAATACGACCTCCCGAGACAACAGGAGGTACTTGAATATGAGAAAAAACTATGCGAGTAGCAGCAGTATGCACATAAATCGTGGCTACATTCTGGCCCGAAGGACCACGTAAATAATAGGGAGGAATAACATTCAAAGAACTAGGAATAGAGGATGAAGGGACATGTGAAACTATGTAAGTGGTGTTCCCTATAGTCACTCGTCTTGGTTCTGGTATCTGAATAGGACTACTAACACCAGGTCTAGGACGAATGTGTGATGTAGCCTGCATCGCCGGGATGGAGGGTGCAATGTGACTCGTGCTCCCAAATATCTCTGCATGGAAAGGAATGGGAATGCCCCCGTGCATAGTGCTAGGATCAAATTCCGACTCAGCATGATGTGTCAGATCGTGTGCAGGGATACCAGACATGCCATAACTAACATAACTAGTGCTCGCAGGTTCATGATGAGTCTCACCGCCTGACATCCAATACCGACGACTTGTGAATGAGGGATCATACCTCGAGTGCATAGGTATATCATGTGAAGGATCAAATCTAGAGTGTGTAGGTATATTAGGTGAAGGATCATACACAGGAGTAGGATCTTCTTCCCCAACCTCCTGAGTCGGAGAAGACAACTCAAGAATTTCATCTTCATGATCTCCCATCATGTGTGAATTAATGTGAGAAGTATTCCACCTGGACTGTCTGTTTCTTTCTCCCAAAGGAGGAGGCTAGGTAGAAGGTGGAATTCCTGCTAAACGACGAGAACGGCGGGGTGTCGCATCCAACTCCATAATGACTCAAAAAATGAAAAAAGACTCTTCTAATTACGTAAACCCTAATCAAGCTAACGTGCACAAAGCATACACCAATATAATCTAAAGCCAATCATAACCAAACAAGGGTAGGATATGTGAGCTCTCAAATGAAGCAGGTATGTCTCGCCTAGGAGAGGCTTGAGACTCCCATACTCAACAAGTGGAGGTTCATAACCAATTAATGTGGCCCTCAGCTTCAATGCATATAGCGACTGTGCTATCTGACCCCAACCTGGCCGGGACACCTGCAGAATAACCCCTGCAAAGTACCCCCTCAATAACCTAGGTAAGGTAACTAAGGTCACCTCAATATAATCAATGCTCAAGCAGACAGTCGAAAGTGGGATTGATAGTATGGGAAGGGTAGCAAAGCCCAAAACTCTCGAAAGAGCCCCCAGATACAAATACAATCCTGGAAATATCTCCGGTGATACTCAGTTATGACTAGGGGTCATCCCAATCAATAACCACTCACACTGCCTCGTGCTTAACTCCCTTGTAAGAGGAGGATCCTGAGAAACACTAATTATACCAAGGAATTTCACACTCTCACCTCGATAGGCACATACGTGTTGTTGTTTAGTGGTCTTGGAGAATTTACTCACAATGAACTATTCCAAGACCCTAAAACCTAATCTTGTTGGTGTACCCTATCAAAGAAAATAATGTAATCCATTTTAATTAAGCGTTGATTTTATTTGGCTTTATTACTCAAAAAAGGCAGATGACCGTGCAACCAATGGTGTTATGATGCAACATGAAGTAAAATGCACACCTAAAAATCAATGCAAATGCATTGTGTCAAATGAAAAACAGGGCATACTACTACGTGCAATGCAAAATTTTCTTCAAATGACAAATGCAATCATTCCTATATGAAAGCCTGACTAATACTTCTCTAAGCAAACTTAGTGCAAGTACCATGCAAAGTGTAAAGTGCAATGCATAATGATGCAAAGAAGCAAATATCTTTGGATTTTTTGAATAAAAATGAGATAGCAAAGCAAAATAATGATTCTACCACCCCCAGAATCTGCAAGCACAATAAAATAGCACTCACACAAAGTGCTAAGGTAAAAGAAATCTAATGCACTAATCCCAAAACAAAAAATCGAAAAAGCAATGACAAGAACATTCTTAAAAAAAATTTACCCTAAAAAAGGTGTCTCTGGTCAGAAATAGAGGTTTATACAAACTCTAGCAATGTCAAAGGAGACTCAGCAATCATCACAATTCACCCAACAACAATAAATCTTCCTCTAAAAGGAAAAACTTAGGGCATACGCGACTGTATGCAGAAAACCTGCGTATGTACGCGGATATAGTTGTCAAAACCGCGTGTATACACAACTGTGAGTTAAAAACTCGCATACATGAAGAAAAATGTATAAAAATGAAGGAAAACAGATAAG
This sequence comes from Pseudotsuga menziesii, assembly GCA_001517045.1. Taxonomy (NCBI): domain Eukaryota; kingdom Viridiplantae; phylum Streptophyta; class Pinopsida; order Pinales; family Pinaceae; genus Pseudotsuga; species Pseudotsuga menziesii. Next base: position 786,870 of record LPNX011182917.1, read on the forward strand.
CTGAAACAAAATTCACACCAATCAGACACTACGAGGAAAACATGCCCCCAAACCCGACTCAGAAATAGAGAAATCAGAGCAATTCAAGAACATTGAATGTCGATAAAAACCCCCATAGGAAAATTACTAGGAACTCCCTAGCGGAGTCGCCAATTCTGTTACGGAGAGAAATTCCTATGGCTTGGGGTACCACAACAGACAGTTTGACTCCAGAAATCAATCCTTTCCTATATGCAAGAGAAACCAAATATCTAATACTAAAGGATCTCAATTCATACCTTATTCCAAACAGTTGATGTAGATCCCCATTGAGCTTTCCAACTCTAGCTTGAATTGATAAATTGCTTCCTCAACATTCAATAAACAAGACAAGCATGCTATATATAATCGTGTTAGACCTACTCTATCATATATAATCAATAACATATAAGCATTTGAAATCATCCATGGATCAAATATTCATTCAAATACACATTATTAGACAGGAAAAGATATTTCTATTAATATAAAATAGAGATTACAATAGAGACAGCCTCTGTCGGCACGTTTGCGAATCGGAGAAACTGAGTCACCCACTTGGGCCTCCACCACTTCAATCCTCCATCTCTCGATAGCAAGCTCACAAGCAAAAGGCAAGCTTAGGAAGAACACAAGGGTGCTCTAAGGGACAAAGGGATGCAGACTCAAGTGTAAGCTCCGACAACAATGGACTATAGTTCTCTTGCTCTCAATTCCTCATGCCTTCAATGTATGCAAAGGGTTCCTTATATAGCTCTTCAATGGGGTAATGAAAGGTCGAATTCGAGCGATCTCAAGGAATATGGAAGGCCAGGAGACAAGTGAGTCGGATCCACATCAAGGAAAACTCTAAAATAATTTGGCCTTTTTCACACATCCCGATGTATGCGGTTTTAGGAGTCAAACTTGCGTATATACACGAGAAAGGGTTTAAAAGTCGCATATGGAAATTTTTGCATGTTTTTAGGGATGATATTGGAAACATCAAAAGTACAAAAATGGTCCATGGGGTCTAAGGAGTCTGCAGAGGGACAGGGAAGGCCATAAAAATGTGATTCACAATGTGTGGTAAAATCAGCTGTAACAACCTCCTCTCCATATATGCATTGGATGCAAAAGGAATGAGGGTTGCATTTGTAGATGGCCAAGTCCTCATGTGGCCAAAGGGAAAGTCCTTCGATGATGTATTAGTGATTGGGGAACAAGAAGGAGGAATATACAAAGTAAAGGGACAACTAAAACAAGCTTTGGTTCATGACTCGGTAGAAGCAAATGAGCTTTGGCATAGAAGGCTTGCACATGTGCATTACAGAGCACTACCACTTGCAAGCAAAGCTGTTGAAGGTCTCCCAGAAACGCAGACAAAACATGAAGGTGTATGCAAAGGATGTGTGAAAGGGAAGAACACAAAGAAGACATTTCCAAGTAGCGAGAGAAAGGCAAAATGAATCTTGGAAATCATCCACTCCAATGTATGCAGTCTAATGTCATCCAGTTCACTAAGAGGGTATGTATACTATGTTTCTTTTATTGTTGATTTTTCTAGAAAGGCATGGATATACTTTATGAAGAACAAAAATGAAGTATTCAACAAGTTCAAGGAATTCAAAGCCTTGATCGAGAATCACACAGAAAAGAAGATCAAGACCTTTTGATCAGATAATGGTGGAGAATGAATTCAAACAGAATGGGATTGCAGAATGAAAGAATAGAATGATCATGGAAGTAGCAAGGGCCATGCTTCATGATCAATATCTTCCCATGCATATATGGGAAAAAGCTGCCAAAACAATGGTGTATGTACAGAACCGTACTCCACACAGAGTACTCGAGAACAAGACACCTGAAGAAGTCTTCTCCGATAAGAAACCAAAAGTTATCCATCTCAGAATATTCGGCTATCCTGTATACATACACATTCCAAAAGAAAAGAGGATGAAGTTATATCCTTCAGGAAATAAGGGTATATTTGTGGGATACTATGAAAGATCGAAGGCTTACAGAATATACTTCCCAGGATTCTAGAATATTGAAATTAGTAGAGATGTAACATTTGACGAAGATTCATCCTACATCAAATCCAGGAAGAGACCGGCTGAAGAACCTGAAGAAGCAAGAGCACCCAGAATTCATGATACAACCATGAACGAAGAAATTAAAAAAGAATATTGAGAATTAGAAGAACCTCAAGAACCTATAGATCCACCTCAGGAGAAGAATCCTCATAAGAGGAAACCTGCTTGGGTATGTGAAATTATCCAAGGTGCAGAAAGATATGGAGCTTCAGAAGAAACACACAGAGGAAGAAAGAGAACTAGGTCCTGCTCCAGTTATGTAGCCTTGCTATGTGAAATTATTGATAAAGAACCTTCCAACTATGAAGAAGTGACATAAAGGAAATATTGGAAGGAGGCCATGATCGAAGAGTATCAATCGATCATGAAGAATGATGTTTGGGATGTTGTCCCAAGACGAGAAGGGAAGTCCATTGTAACTTCCAAATGGATCTACAAGATCAAGCATGCTGCAGATGGCAGCATAGATAAGTATAAAGCAAGATTCATGGCTCTTGGTTTCTCCCAGAAAGAAGGAATAGATTATGAAGAAACTTTTGCACCTGTAGCCAGTTACACTTCCATCAGATCAGTACTTGCTCTAGCTGCAGTGATGAAATGGAAGATACACCAGATGGATGTCAATACTGCTTTCTTGAATGGTGTAGTAGAAGAGGAAGTGTATGTGGAGCAGCCACTCAGTTTTGAGACACATGACAGGGATTCTCATGTGTGTATATTGAAGAAATCCTTATACGGTTTGAAACAAGCACCCAGGACATGGTACGGCAGAATTGATGGCTTTCTATCCAGTTTGGGCTTTACCAAGAGTAAAGCAGATTCCAACCTTTACTACAAGGTTGAAGATGGCAATCCAGTGATACTCCTACTATATATGGATGATCTCTTTGTAACAAGTATGGATGGGTTGATTGTTGATACAAAGAGGAAACTTGCTGCTGAGTTTGAAATGAAAGACTTGGGTATGATGCACTATTTCTTAGGCATGAAGGTGTGGTAGAATATAGATGGAATCTTCCTTGGACAAGGGAAGTATGCAGTAGAGATTCTAAAGAGATTTGGGATGATGGACCGTAATGCCATAACCACAACTATGGCATCGAACCTGAAGCTATTGAGTGATGCTTCATCAGAAGCGGTTGATACTACGATGTATCGTCAGATGATTGGGTCCTTGATGTACTTGATGAACACGAGACCATATATTTGTTCTGCTGTGAACACCTTGAGTTAGTTCCTGACAGATCCGAGACATGTTTACTTGATTTCTGCAAAGCATATTCTGAGGTACCTGAAGGGTACAGTTGATTATGGGCTCAAGTACGAGGAAAATCAGAAGATTAACCTGGTGGGTTATGTTGATTCATATTGGGCAGGCAGTGCCATCAATAGGAAGAGCACTTCAGGATGCTGCTTCAGTATGGGATCATGTAACATCCCCTCAGTACACGATCGGAAAAACAACAAAGCGTGAGGAAAAGGAACTGTAAGTATGAAAGCTAGCTCATCCAAATTATAGATGAAATTTAATAATGCTAGGAGACTGAAAGGGTGTGCGACCAAAATGATATTGGGGACGAATCCGCTATGGGGAAAGGTTAATGGCTACCAAATATTTGGGGATCTAGTAAAGTGCAACCTAGTTTCATTACAATTTCAATGATGCAGATAAAGGAAGCTAGATGCCATAAGTAATGATAGATTACACACTCATCAATTTATGAGAAAGAGAGCATAATTATATATATAGAGAGAAAAACATACGCATTGTGTATTTAAGGACACAATTATTTACTAAACTCCCTCTATTAAAATATTTTTAAACGAATTTATTTAGATTGTACCATGAAACGTTAAACTAGATATAATGTCATTATCTATATCTATATATATAGTTTCATTATATATATATATATATATATATATATATATATATATATATAGACAGAAGAGACACTAATTATTTTAAAGTAAAAGTACTTGGTATTTCTTGAAAACAAATGCAATCCTTTAATAAATAATAAAATAAGCTAGTTATTAATAGACTCCCTTATATGGAAAAAAATTAAACAAAAATAGAAATTATTAAAATGATTATGTATTAACATAATTGCAAGGATATATTAAGATACATAAAATTATGATGAGCGTGAATGTCTACACCCCTAATGACACTTAGGAAATTTGAAGGACATTGGTCGTTGGATTTTTTTTGAAAACGTGTTGAATGTCCCTTAAGACAAGAGGCACGCGGACTCTTGGCTCTGCCATGTGTCCTCTTAGGAAAAAAATGGTATCTTGCTTAAAATGCAAGAAAAAACAACCAGAAAAGAGGGGAGAAAACGATGGTTGATCGCCTTCTTTTGCCTCTGAATAGTCATCAGTCATTACACTTCTCTCGAGAAGCTTGCAGATATGGGAATATTATGCTGACACTGAGGAGAACCTCAATCAGGTCGGTGCATTTAATCTTTACTTACAAATGCCCCGATTTCCTTATAAACCGGGTTTTCTCTTTCCCGACGATTTGACAGTGGTTGTTTGTGTTTCATTTCTATGAAGAGCCGACTGTTTATTTACAAATGCCCTGATTTCCTTATAAACCGGGTTTTCTCTTTCCCGACGATTTGACAGTGGTTGTTTGTGTTTCATTCCTATGAAGAGCTGACTGTTTAATTACAAATGCCCTGATTTCCTTATAAACTGGGTTTTCTCTTTCCCGACAATTTGACAGTGGTTGTTTGTGTTTCATTCCTATGAAGAGCTGACTGTTTATTTACAAATGCCCTACTTTCCTTATAAACTGGGGTTTCTCTTTCTCGATGATTTGACAGTGGTTGTTTGTGTTTCATTTCTATGACGAGCTGACTGTTTATTTACAAATGCCCTGATTTCCTTATAAACTGGGTTTTCTCTTTCCTGATGATTTGACAGTGGGTTGTCTGCGTTTTCATTCTTTAAGGTCTGAATATGTTATTTCCTGCCTTTGGAATTCGTAATTTAAAATATGAATTGTGAATATGAGTACATCTGATTATATATATAGATCTGAGTATGCCTGAGATATCTTTCAAATATGAATATGTATATATTCTATTTGCCAGCATTTTATATTGGATTCCATTTTTATGTACATATTTTATTTGCCAGCATTTTATATTTGATCTGATTTTAAATATGAATATATATAT
>LPNX011182917.1:792472-973601 GCA_001517045.1 Pseudotsuga menziesii
TTAATAGGTGATAACCTGTACGATATTATGGCATTACCTCATTCCCTTAGAGGAGCAAATGTTATCCTCAACTCGCTTGATTAATGGTATTTTAATGATCATATTATTATATCATTGAAGATTTTACTTCTATTACATTTATGGTGTAATATTTAAGGATTTTACTTTATATTACATTTACTTGTGTAATATCCATGTAACTTCTTGGACATTGTTTACTTAGTGTGATATGTTATAAGTATTACTTAATACTTTTACAAAAAGATCTCACAAAATACTAACATACATAATTTACATTTTGGCTACTAAGAGAGTGTATATTGGGTGGTTACAATGTAGTGTACATTAAGAGAGTGTATCCATTTAATTATGTTTGTAACGGTAAAGTTTGATATGAATTATTATAATGTTTAAAAGGTTGCATAAACAATGTAATAGATAAGTGTTGTTATGTACATTTTTGTTAATGATGAAACATGGCGAGGGTTTAGTCATAAGTAATGGTTAGAATTGTCATAACTACAAAGAGTACCAAGTCTCGCAAACTTGAGCAAGGTAATCCAGTTGGATGTCTTAGCTTGAACTTGGGTGGTTTTTGCTCATGACCTTGAACCTTAGTGGATTCGTCACCCAGCTCGGGGGTGGCTTTAAACGGACAAACATACGTTAGATGAAGCCTACGGTTGGGAGGAAAGTTGTCCACACGCTTTCAGTCGCCCAAGCTCAAAGAAGTACTCTTACAGTTAGTTTTGTTTATGGACGTAATTTATCTTGTATATAAGATTTATGCTCTTGGATTTATGGTACTAATATGCATGTTGAGTTACATAAAGTGGTGGTTGCAGGAGCTACATTGAATGGTGGAATGGCTTTCTAAAGACAAGTGTAAAATGAATTTTTTGCATAGGTGCATATTGTTTAGTGTAATTGTTTCTATCATGTGCAGTGTGTTTAACTTTGTTGTTTGTACCACTCAGGACTCGTTCGTCATCTTGGATGGTTGCGCCCAAGAATACAAGTACAAGGATGGTACCTTGTTATGAGGAATGTTAGCGACCTTTAAAGGAAAGGGTTAATGTGTAACTTCTATCACAATCGAGGGATAGTCTAACGACTAATTGAATGGTCGTATCTATCTTAAAATTCAATATGGTCCGCATATATTAGAGTGAATGTAGTTGACGGTCCTTAATTGCAACAAAGTATGATTATGTTTATTTCTGGTTCTAGTATGGTCATTGGATAGCTCTAATATCAACTACCTAGTGGAACTTAATTTAATTAAATTACAGTTTGTTTAGATGTAAATGATAGTAGTGTTGTCATGAATGTGATTACTCTCTCTCTCAAAAGGCTAACATGATTGACTTGTTAATATAGTAAAAGTAAAAAAATTTACCACATTTTCTCAAAATTTACATGGAGATATTTCGGGTCTGTTACAGATCAGGTGTGATCTCTTGGTTTAGCAGGAAGCAGTCCTGTGTGGCACTGAGTACAGCTGAAGCAGGATATGTCACAGCTTGTTCAGCTAGTTGCGAGGTAGTGTGGATGAGAAAGCTACTGTCTGATTTATTTGATCTCCAGTTGGATGCTACTTGTATATATTGCGACAACTAGAGTTGTGTGAAATTGTCAGAGAACCCAGTGTTCCATGACAAGTTGAAGCATATCGAGATCAAGTATCACTATATTAGGGATATGCTATAGAGAGGAGCAGTGAAGCTCCAGTATGTTGTGATGGACGAACAGATATGTGATATGTTGACGAAGCCATTGGCTAGAGTGAATTTTGAGTACTTCAGGGAGAATCTTGGTGTTCTCTAGATCAAGGTTCCCTCCAAAGGGAAATGATGAGACTTAGAGCCATTCTGACATGGTGAGAGGATTAGGTTCTTTCCATGGTCAGATGTAAGGGCTGATCCATTCTATCATGGTGAGAGGATTTAGTTCCTTCCATGTCAGATGTGAGTGCTAAGCCATTCTGATCTGATTGTAGGATTGGTTCCTACATGATCAGATATAAGTTTTGAATTCCATTCTTGGAATGGAGGCACCTGGTTAGTTACCAGGAATACTCAGTCTGGGACTGAGGGAAATTATGATATGACTGTGGGATGTAGTCTTACATGATCAGATGTGAGTGCATGGCCATTCTGATGTGATTGAGGGATGTGTTCCCACTTGATCAGATATAAGGGCTGATGCCATTCTCTGGGAGAATGGAGGCACCTGGTCAGTTACCAAGAATCCTCAGTTTGGGACTGAGATCCCTTTCGATGTGATGTTTTCGAACATGGTCGAATGTAAGTGCAGAGCCTTTCTAACAAGATGAGGTCGGATGTAAGTGTAGAGCCTTTCTGACAAGATGAGGTCGAATGTAAGTGCAGAGCCTTTCTGACAAGATGAGGTTGGATGTAAGTGCTGAGCCATTCTAGCGCGATGTGTTTACACATGGTCAGATGTGAGTGTTGGGCCTTTCTGAGAAGATGAGGTCAGATGTGAGTGTTAGGCATGCCTTTTTGACAAGATGAGGTCAGCTGTAAGAGTTGGGTGGGCCATTCTGACTTAGGGTCAGATATAAGTGTTGAATACCTACATGAAGGGTAGGCCTACAACTAGCATGAAAAAGGGCTGGCTCTGTAGAACTTCCTATGATGAGAATAATTGAGAGATAGCACCATTCTGAGATAGCACCGATGATGATGATCCAGACTTGATCATGATCTAGATCAAGTGATGATCCAGATGTGATGATGATCTAGACTTGATGATGATATAGATTTAATGATGATACAGTGATGATGATCCAGCAGTGATGATCCAACAGTCGTGATGATCCAGATCTCGTGATGAAGAAGACTTGAAGAAGAAGATGACTTAGAAGAATACTTGAAGAGGAAGATGACTTAAAGATGAAGAAGAATTGAAGACGATGATGACTTGTAGATGAATAATACCTGAAGATGAAGACAAATTGAAGATGAAGATGACGAGATGATCCAGTCGATACAGATAAGAAGACCAGTGCTGAAAATTGTGTTGAAAGAACACCTTCCTAGTTAAGAGGGAGTGTTGATGTATTTGCAACTTAGGAATGTATTCACTTGTATATCTTATGTCTTGTACCTTGATGTTTATTCTGGAAAGTGTCTATAATGTATTTGAGTCATGTCATGCCCCGATGTTCCTATCAGGAGGTTCTATAATGTAAATAAGTCATGTCAAGTCATTGTGGGTAACCCTCCTATTGTTCAAGGGTTAAATTCCCCGCAATTTTGGGGCACTAGGGTTATTAGACTCTCCTAGAGAAGTCAGCCCTAGTGAGTCATTGTCAAGTCGGGAATTAGTATAAATAGAGAGTGAGACTCTCTATTTATCACACACTCACTCACACTCAGTTGTAGCGCATAGATGAGGAAGACGAAGTTGTTGGGGATATAAAGAAAAAGGCTACTGCTGTCGGGATATCATCTTACTATTTTGGGGCTTTGCTATTTGGTGCTGATTCTATCTCTGAGGAAGTTGCAGGGTTTTATCCTTTATGGTTTCCCCGAGGAAAATATTTGTGTTCATTGTCTTATGTGTTTGATTGTTGTGCTTGTTATTCTCTCAGTTAATGCTAGCTTAAATGATAAAAATCTATAAAAAAGAGACGCTAATCACATGGTTTTGTTGTAGTGCTTAAACTCTTAATTCTCTATATTGAGCTACTTGATCAGATGCTAGAACAAGCTCTCCTTGAACTATAAGGACTATGGGCTATGGAACTTGCTCTAGAACTATATAACCCATTTATTGCTATGGATAAAATGCTAAGGGATATTAAATTGGATTTCGATCTGACTCAGATGTTGGCAGATCAATAACAAGAACTTTTAACACTAGTGAATCTACTCAGTTTAGTTACTCTGCCAGACAAAGGGAAACAAGGGCTGGAAGAAGTGAAATGGGATATGGAGCGAATCCAACTAAGAATGAAACATTATCTCATTAAATAGTCATTGGAAGAACTGGATCTGAATCAATTGGATTAACACGAACTACATATCAAATGAACCTGAAAAAACATGAGAGTTCCATTTATAATTAAAAGTTGCAGCTCTTAAGGTTATTCCCCATTGTGATTTATCCCAAGCAATACTACCTTTATGAAGCTTACCTTGTAAAATAAGTTTGGAAGCTGAAGATTATGGAAAGTTGATGAAGATGAGCATGAAGAGCAGAAGAACGCTGGAACAAATGTCTGCACACTAAAAGCTCCCCATATTTGATATTTGAGACAATGAATGAATACGAAGTTGCATATTCCCCTTTTTATATATCCAGCCATCCAGAAGTCACTGACCAAGATTACATGTTGTGCAGTCTCCGCCACTTTAACGTTGTCGTCTCTCCAACAATTATGTTAGAGAAATGCAAGATTATTTGCATTGTTTATGGAAAATATCAATCTAGTGATAATAGTGCATAATTCCACCTACTTGTGTCTTGTAACTGGAAATGTCAAGTCCTTGTCCTGCTCTGGTTGTATTTTCTTACAACATGCGATCCAGGAAGAATTTAGTGTTCTTATTGCATGACTTCATTCTCTATGTTATAAGGTGGAAATAAATTTTGATTTCTAGAGATATGGATAATCTCTCCTCATAAGGTTTTGTGCTATGATGGTTCGATAAGATAATAGTGCACCTCCTTTGCTAGAAAATGGGAAATCTCATGCCTTTGATGACTATATTTTTCATGGAAGAGAATTATCCCATTACGATGGCACCTGAAAAATACCAACCGTGTACCTTAAAGGAAAGTGCAACCAATTGAAGAAACACACTTTATTTGCATAAGTCCTCCGGTTACAGAAAAAAGGGTAAAAAAACCCCGAGGATGCTCATCAACACGAAGATAAACTAAGCACTGAATTGTGAGCCCTATGACAAAGGGCACCTCGGTACTGCCAACCCCATGAAACCTCCCAATGTTTGAAAAAACACATGGAGGTTGAACCAAGCAGGGTTTGTACATTCAAATGGACGCAGATACTTTGCCAAAATGATCCCAATTTGCAGCAATATATTCCCACATTCAACACTGCAAATCAGAGAAAAGAGCTAGACAACAAGGTTGAATCTCAGACAACTTGATTTGAGCCTTATATATATATATATATATATATATATATATATATATATATATATATATATATATATATATATATATATATATATATATATATATATATATATATATATATATATATATATATATATATATATATATATATATATATATATATATATATATATATATATATATATATATATATATATATATATATATATATATATATATATATATATATATATATATATATATATATATATATATATATATATATATATATATATATATATATATATATATATATATATATATCCACAGGAAAAATCAGCAGCAGCTAAAACCCTAGGAATGCATACCATTTGTTCTCTGAGAGAATTAGTTTTTGAGGGCCCCAGACTATGTACTTGGATTGACTTGATAGTCAAGTAATGAGTTTCATTACAGTCTTAGAAAGAAAAGGTAAAAAATACAAGACTTCCCTGCCACTTCTCTAAATCCTTGAAGTAAGAAAATCTTGACCTCCTTCTTCCCCCTGTCAATTATGTGATATCACTATTTATTTGCTCACAATTATCTATCCCACCTAAATGTGGGCCATCGCCATGATACCACCTGTGTGCTTCAAGCATTCAAACCCGCCATTAATCCCCTCTACACTTTGCAGGAGCCCAATTTTCTATTTGTATCAATAAATGCAAAATAATGGATGAACAAGCATGAACAAGCATTAATAATGGATGACCCAAGCTCCGCCGTCAAAGTGGGAAGGAATTCTCGAGAAAGACATCATCAATTCATTCCAATTAAAACTTAACAGATTCACATTATTTAAGAAATTTGTATAAATATTTTTTTTTTAACTATACACAAACCACCCAAAAAAATAATGGATGAACAAGCATGAACAAGAATTAATAATGGATGACACAAGCTCCGTCATCAAAGTGGGAAGGAATTCCTGAGACAGACATCATCAATTCAGTCCAATTAAAACTTAACAAATTCACATTATTTAAGAAGCTCATATAAATAATTTTTTTAACTACACACAAACCACCAAAAACTATAGACCGAGAAAAAAATTATAGACTCTATGAACAAATTAATAGGGGGTGAACGATTTATATACATCCCCTGCCGGGGACATAATTATAAATCCATGTTGGGGACATAGTTATAAATCCACACCAGGGACATAATTATAAATCCATGTTGGGGACATAGTTATAAATCCACACCAGGGACATAATAACAATGATGGTGTCTATCTTAAAAAATAATCATTATCAAATTCAAAATAATAAATAATAATAATAATAATAAGTTAAGATATATACAAAGTATATTAAATTAATGGAACAAAATAACAATAATGTTAAATTTTTTAATCAATCTTAACATTCTATTTTTTTCCACGAGGAGTAAGGTGATGAAAACCAAATATTTGAAGAAAAGTCCAGTTAGTAGTTGTCTCAGATTGACAGAATTTGATACAAATGGAGCGTCGGTGGTCTGGAATAGCTTTCTCAAAGTGCTTTATTGGCTGAAAAAGGAATCAATTGGGATATTGGTAATGGTAAAATTGTTATCATAGGAGTAGACCCTTTTGTTGGGGATAAAGAGCTATTTTCCTTGCCTAAGGAAATACTTGATCATCTAGGTTGGATTGGAATGAATACTTTGAATAAACTAAAGAGACCTAAATGGTCGATCTTAAAGGGTGGTTACTAGCTAAATGCAAGAGATTTGGGTTTGAATGGTGAATGGGATTTGCATTGGGAATATTATATTGAAATTTTGAAAGAGGCTGTGGTAAGACTTAAAGTAGAAAATTACATTTTGGTTTGTCCATAGAACAAGATAAATGGGATCATTACTGCGATGTTGGCATATTAGTACACAACAAAGAATTGGAGTAAGGCAGAGCAAAGATGGTGGTATAAAAACTTGCGGAAATGGAATATAACTAAAAAATTGAAATGCTTCTCGTGGTTATATCTTAAAGATAAGATCTTGACTTGGCATAATCTCATGAAGAGGGGATGGCAAGGTCCAATCTATTGTCTTCTTTGCAAACAAGAAAATGAAACAATCTTACATATTTTTGTAAATCACCTCTTTTGTAGATAGGTTTGGTCAGTTGAAAAAGATATTTTGGGTTTTAGTTTGGAATGGGGTGTTGCAAATCTAGAGGTTTCTTTTCATATTGGTTTCATAACACAAACTCCTTCAACTTGCTTCCAATTTTTATTTCTTGGTCCCTTTGTATTTTGAGGAATAAATTTGTATTTCAAGATATCAGTCCTAATGATTTTCTCTGTGGTTAGTGGTATTAGAATTTTTAAATACTTTTTGAACACCACTCCTCCAAGGAAGATCAAAAGTTATTATCAGGTAGATTACACTTATTTTTGTGCTGAAGGTTATTTTGATGGAACCTCCAATAACTCCTCTTGTGGTTGTGGTATGGTATTTATATTAAACAAGGATCACTATTTTTCTTTTAAGTCTGGGTGGAGGACAGGGAACTAATACCAAAGAGGAACTTCTAAGTTTATGGGGTTTACTTCAGTTTGCTGCCCTTATTGGCATTTTTGATATCAGTATTTATGGTGATTTCAAAGTGTTAATTGAATGGATGAATGGCAATTACAAACTACATGTGTTGTTGATCAATCACTAGTGTTAGAGACTTCAGTCTCTAAAAAGATATTTTAATTATATCACTTTTAGACACATCTCCAGAACCTTTAATTCAAGGGCTGATATTCTCTCAAAAAGTGCTACTTCACTGAATTCTGGCCTATTACTATTTCAAGATTTGTTGGAAGGACTTTTGATCCATGAAGGAGAGGTTGATCTCTTAGATCTGGTCTAAATGATGGTTGGAAAGTTCAGATGTTCATATTCTTGTGGATGTTTTTCTAATATAGGCATAGATTTTGAAAAGGAATAGCTCTATAATTTTTTTTTTGATATTTATGAAGGAAGAATATTGTAAACATGATATGCAGATGTAAAACTTTTTCTTTGATTAATATAACAGCAGGAAAAAGGTCATTTTTGTGAAAAAAGTAATAATTTTCAGGGACCTCACCCTTTTCATTCCAAGTTAGGGAGCCTAACCCTGAACCTCCAACCTGGACTACTACAGTCTTGGACCAAGCTCCAACAAACTGAGCTACCCCTCAAAACTCAATTTTAACATTCTATTAATTTGATTTTTTTTATAATTTCAATGTTTATGAAAACAATTGTGACTAATTTAAGAGATTTTTAAATTTAACCACTTAATTTATATCCTCTTGGACCTCATTTTTATATCTTCCACCCCAAGATTCTCGAACGTGATTCTTAAATGCATTGTCATATAAGGATCCACTTATTTTTTCAAAATGGATATGATAGAGTTCTTGAAATTCATTAACTCCAACGACAAAGTCGATTTGAGGTACGAGGACATCGACTTCAAGCTCTATTTCTGAAACTATAAATTGATATAATTTGTGAATACTATGATATCAATTTATTTTATTTTATTTTATGCACAATTTCTATATTGAAAACATTATATAGGCAGGTTTAAGCAACTTTGCTGCTAGTTTCACCTGTTTAATTTTTTTAAAAATTATGTTAAATTACAAAATAAATAGTTTATTAAAATTTTATTTAATTATTAGTATATGTTTATCATTTCATTTACATGAAAAGAAAATTTTACATTATCATATGTTTATAGTATTTTTATTAAGGATTATGGTGCCTTTTCCTAAGTTCATGCCTTGAGATATTTGTAGGAGGAGGATCATATTTAGGGTCAAGTGAGGGGAATTTTGTTCCTTGATGGTTTTAAGATGATTAACAAATATTTTCCTAATTATTCACTCCTTTTAGTTAATGATGAAAGGAGTATGGTTGATGTGGCTCGATGCTTGTTTATACACATTCTACTTGGCATTAAGTGTTCTAGTTAGTGATTACAAGGCTAATTTTGGGTTGGGATTGGAGTATCCTCTTGACTAGATTCCCTCAGCTTTGACATATATTTTACTTTGAGTGATTGTTAGATATATGGGAATTCCGTTTGGAGTTAATATGTCTCCAAATTATACATGGGATTGGTGTCTTCAACAACTACAAAGGAAAACTTTATACTTTGTAGCATACAAACCTCCCCTTTGTTGGGAAGTTGACAGTGGTTGGATAGATTTTGTAGGGATCACACATTTACAATGTTTCTTGTTGGTTTTTTAGCAGGGATCAGTTTCAAAGGTTATAGAAGATGTCAAGATCATACATGTAGTTTAAGTATGGTAGAGAAGGGGTATTCTTGTTGTTCCATGGGGTGTGTGTATCATTCCTTTGGAAAAAATGGGCTTGGTTTGATTGATGTTGCCACTTAGGGATCCATGTTGGCTACCAATGAGTGCTGAGGTGTTTAGAGAGTGATGCTTTGTGGTAGGCTCTAGTTAGGCATAGTATGATGTTAGTGTAGCATATGGGGAAATTTTGGGGGACGTTTTCTTTGTGTGATATCATTTCTTCCCCCCGTCTCTTCCAAGCATCCAACTCACTTATATTTAGGAATATTTGATCAAAATGGAGAGAAGTGGTGATATTAGTCTAGTGGAGCATGGAAAACAATAGGAGGTTGGGATCTTGCATGCCACCCTATTTGGAGTTTGATGTCTCAAGGAAATTTCCTTTATGAGTTGCCTCATTTGTAGGTTCATCTTTTGAGGAAGAAAGTGTTATTTGGAATATTTCAATCAGCAAGGACACAGTTTGTTCCCCGAGTTTGCATGGGGCATATCTAGAAACAAAAGCCACAATGATGCATCCTTCTCCTAAATAATTGAACTACTTGAATGTTAAGCTTTCCTTCCCTCAGTGATGGAGGTTTCCGTTTCCTTAAGGATCCTTTTTTATCAAATGTACCTGCAAATAACATGAAGCACAAGAAAAAATGGTGAAAGCAATAAGACAATCCAAACATCTATACTAATAGCCAAGGAGAAAAGTAATAAACAATTGATATTAACAAAAATCGTTTATGGAAAAGGAGAACATGTTTGTATTAATAATATAAAGAGTAATAAGCTACAACCGAAGCCTTGATGTTGAAGCCTCAATCTCATAATTACTTTGAAATCACTTCTACACACAATCTACAAGCTTTACAAGACTCACTCACAATCTCACTCTCTTGCCTCCTATACCAGCTATGATTCCAGCAACATGAACATACTCTCTTGGTATTCTTCCCCCTTCACTCATCAGAGGAAGCTTGTATAAATAGGCCAAGGGAATCCCAAATGAGTTGAGATATTTTGGGAGGACGGTAGGGAATGTTCCCTAGGGGCTAGGGACTCGAGTGGCACCTATTCCAAGTAGTTGGGATCAGCCTTCACGAGGACTTTCATCTACAAGGTTGTCGAAATCTCCTTTTTTTATACTTTTGATAGTATTAACACTCTCTGCATATGGGAAAGTAGAGCCAAATCTCTTTGTCTTGAAGTAAAATGCATCATTGATGCACTATGTTAGTAGGAAGAAGACACCAGGTACAAGATACAAGGTGTGTAGGCCTAATTCCCTATGTCAAGATACAAGGTGTGTCAAACATACTAGGACTGAGTAAAATGTTCTCCAATAGATGTCCTGGCCATGTCACTTCAAGGGATTGAGCATGGCTACCAATTTTAGGTGTAACAGAATTCCCCCCAAAGTATGAAGCTAGAAGGGGATGATAGGTGAAATGATTTTCTATATATGATTTGGAATCATAGGAAAGATAGTGGCTAGGGAAGACTTGACATATGACCAACTACAAAATATCTTACTCAAAACATGGTTGCTGACCAATACACTATAGATCCATGTATAATGACCATGTCATGGATACTGAAAATGCACTGTAGATCCATGATCGAGAATACTCCAATCGAGACATAGCTACAAAATATACATTGTAGATTTCTGTCATATTGATCCAAACTTGAGCATAGCCACTAGACATACAATGTGGATCCATGCAATGACTCAAGAAATATTCCATTGCAACTTGGAGATAGACACATATTCAAGTGAATACATAACCATTCAAGGTCTTCATTCCAATACCAAATGATATGATTCTATCCATGTGAATATATGTCCTAATGTCGAACATGGTAGAAACCACTTGATTACCGGTGATTAACATATACCGTTAACAAGCATGAGGGAAATCACCATTGATGTCAATGATTCCCAAGGTATCCTAGTACATTCCTATGAATGTAAATTGAGGAGCTAAAATCAAACAGTCGGAGGAATATTTCAATCAGAGGACAATGATTAAATCCTACTGTTGAAAGTGAAGAAACCTGCGATTGAGGCATGCAGGCCTCAAGGTTCTTTACTGGTTTCTAATACTAATTCCTAGATGATATGTTGGTGTCGATGGTAATAGACTCATC
This sequence comes from Pseudotsuga menziesii, assembly GCA_001517045.1. Taxonomy (NCBI): domain Eukaryota; kingdom Viridiplantae; phylum Streptophyta; class Pinopsida; order Pinales; family Pinaceae; genus Pseudotsuga; species Pseudotsuga menziesii. The sequence continues at coordinate 804,055 of LPNX011182917.1, forward strand.
GAAGGAGGGCCATGATATTTCCCCCATCATCGACACAGAACTTGGGAAAAAAAGTGATGTTGAAGTGATCATGATAGTGGAACAACCATAGGACTAACTCAGATGTGACTAACTCGAAGGAAGGTAAGGCCATTGCAGAGGTAGAATGTGATGAAGACTTCCCTTGAGCATTGGATGACATGACAAATTACTTGGAAACATTGAATCAACAAGGTAGAAACCAAACATAATGAAAATGATGCATTCTTTAAATTGACTGAAAGGAGTTAAATAACTCATATAAGTGGATAGACTCAATGGAAAAATGAAAACCCAACTATTTGAATGAAAATGAAGACAGGTTCCATGTTCAATGGTGGACTATGAGCTACCATTAATACAAATGAAATATTTTCCCCATTCCCTTAGTTTCCCCATCACGATGGATGAGTACCTCTTTGATTTTTAACAAGCTTGAAAATGGTAACAAATGGTCGATATAGCTAATCTGAGGATGATTCTATTCTCATATTTTTTATGAAACTGAGAAAGAAGGGGTTCATTCCTAGAAAGGGTCCTTCAACGTTTAATGGTACGAGTCTAAAGAAGGTAAACTCACTCGTCATTTCATGTTTAGAGAGTTTGAAATGACTAAGGAGACTCTAGAATGGAATTTTTTGTAGATTTAGTCCCAAGGGTCTAAAATGTTAGGATTATAATCCTACCTTTTCCAATTTGGTCAATTATGTCTAAATTAGGAGTATGTCTGAATCTAGAGTCTTTTCAGTCTATTTTTAGTCACTAGCACCATTGGGTCCTCTTGGCCTAATTGGGGCACATGTACCAGTTACTAAAGTGTGGGGAACACTAATTGAGTCCAATTGCAATTGATTGCACTTGCATGCATCAATTTAGGATCCTCCTAGATCAATCCCTACAAATTAGGAGCCACTCGGAGTGCCGATACCAACCTCCATCAGTTGAGTTTAGTTGGTGACTAGACAAGCTCAGTTAGGAGTTAGTTACATTAAGTTCTAGTCCCTTACATTCATTTATACTCAGTTAGCACTAGGATTGCATGGCTGCATGCAGGTGAGGCGCATTTACTCACCTACCTCAATCAGTTAAACTAGTTAACACTGCATTAGACACTTGATTTTGGATTTTGAACTCTGATGAACTCCAATAATGATTTAGACAAGGTCAATTAACCATTTAGTCAAGTAGAGTCCAATCAATTCAAAATTCCTCACATGGATTCGAATTGCATTGATTAATGAAAGCATTCACAGTTGCAAGCCATTTTTGCACTGTTTCATTCTTCAATTGCTGAGTAAATTATATGATCTATCTTGTGAGTTGTGTGTTGATCCACAGATCTATGTGCTCAATTTAATATGGTATGTATAAACTGATACCTAGGAGAACTCTTCTAGTCTTGAATAATTAGAGTATACATTTTTTTGTAAATGATTCTAATCGGTCCGAAAAAGGGGTAAACTATCGCTACCTATACGAACTTTCGAATACTTTTACAAGCATGAAATAATCAAGTTTGCTTGCAATATTTTAGCATCTAAAGATCCTGAAAAGAGCTTACCGGTGACTCTATAGAGTTTCCCTTTTTCGTAACATTTTAACAAGTCTGAAAAAGCAGTAAAAACACACTTGATACATTTTCACTAGATATTTAACGATCACACCGAGGGTATAAAAGGTGCTCGATAATTTTTAAACTTAGGGTATAGTGTGAAAAAAGACAAAAAGAAACTCAATCATAACAAAAACTGCCCCATTACACCCTGAAATCCTCAAAAACAATGTTAGAATACTTTCACTGTGAAAACTATAGGAAAAACACAATGAAAACCCATAATATTTTAATAATCCACTAATTATTTATAATAAAAAATAAAAAAATAACATAAATAGTGAAATAGTAATTTTTTTTAACCATTGTGTTTTTTACCATAGCAAATAGGGTGAAATTGGTGTTTAGGAGAGGAATTTGCAAAGGAGATTCCAGGAGATCCAGGCATCCATTCGTCGAACCATCGGAAGAAGGTAAGAGCTAACACCTTACCCTTTCTTTTCATGGTTGCAAATTTCATTTTCATGGTTTTTTTTTAGTGTTTTGGGGTGATTTTCCAAAGGGGAAGAGCGCACCCAAGGCGATGCTATTCTCCCTCTCGGGAGGTGCACCGATGGACTCCCTAAAAGGGGAAAGAGCATCAAGGGTGCTCTGTCTCATAGGGGAGACATCATCATCACTCTGTTCCTTAAGGGAAAGAGTGTCGGCGGCTGTGGGATCTACAAAACTCAAATTATGGCATGAAATTTCAAGAATTTTTCCAATGTGAGGGTTCTAATGGCTTCCTTGTGAATGTTTTGCATGTTTTTGACCAACAAAATGGTGATTTGGAAAGAATGTGAACATGAGCTAGACGATGCTTAGGTGGCTAATGATACTATGACTGTAAGGGCCCTAAGAGAGTGTGGGCTCTTAAAGTATTTTCGGGAGTCGGGCATGAGAACCCATGTATGTTTATTGGACTATCTAATTTGGATGTGGGATCCATATCAACAACACTTTCAGGTTGGGACCCACATTTTGACCATAGATGTGGAATACATCTACTTTCTGACTATATTGTCATGGAGGGGGAGCCCAGTATCACTTACAGGTCCTCGCGGAGGGGAGATGTCCATTGATGACCTCATAGACGAGTATTGTGTCATCTGGACAAGGTCCCAAGGGGGTAAAATCCCCATAAAACACATTGTGGACTGATCGTTGAGAACCATGGCCATCACTATAGATAAGGTAGCAGGTAGTCGAGATGCACATAAGAATACCCAAGCACATATTCTATATGCGTTGGAGTGCATGGCTCCGATTATTTTCAACTGCAGTGAGGGATTACTGGTTAATCTTAAGGATCAACTCACAAAATGCAGCCAAAGTGAGCTCAAGCGGTTTGGTTACGAAGCGGTGGAGGTATTTGTTTTCTTGGAGAGGGTACCCTTATTACGCCTACAGGTGCCTCTTAATAGTGTAGTTTCTGAGGATTCATGGATATTACAGTGGGTAGAGGCTATGACCCACCACGGAGGTGAGGGAGGGCCCACTGCGACCTATGGTGCTGTCTTCTTCCATTGTCTATGAGGTCAATAGATGGTGATCAAGGACTATTCCTACACACAGGATGACTTTAGGGGTGACCTTGATATTCCCTTGCTAGAGGGTGAACAATGGGAAGACCAAGGTCAGACAAATACTACCACATGATATTTTTTGTCTTTATATCATATTCCATGTTTTTTGTATTTTTGTGTTGATACTAATACATACCTTACAATTTTGCAGAGATAGGTCTGTCAAGACCTACAGGAGCTTCACCTATCGAGAAGCGAGGTGCGGTCAGGGACATGGCTATGAGGAATGTCTAGGAAGAGGAGGAACTTCAATAAATTGAATATAACCTCCAGATATTGACTATAGGGTTTCCAAATATTTCCATTGATGACCTCCCTAGGTGTTATTAGTGCCATACTCCAGGAGTGTCGAGACGTTTTAGGAGGTTACTTCGTCGAGTGGCTCGTGTTGTGATGTGTTATCATGAGCATGAGGATTAGTCTAGAGTGATTTCCTCACTTTTGCATTGTATTGACACTGAAATATTTGAAGCTTCATATTTTGACCTTTTATTGTACTAGAAACTTGATGGTTCTAGATTTTGGGTATATTGGAAGCTTATGGCTCTAGTTTGTATCTCAGTATCGGTTTTTATAGAAAACACTTTTATTTATAGATATGTGTGTGTGATGTGTTATTTGTATGAATGGCTACTTATTTGTTTGTGTGATTTTATACATGTAATCAAAATTTAAAATGAACTTCAAATATGAGCTAGATACCAATCCAAAACATAATATTCCAGTGAATCATCCACCATGTTCAAATTTCCAAGGATGTGCTGGTAGGAAACGTGCTTGAAAGACCTCTCCAAAATCCAAACTGTCATGTACCCAACCCTTACTCGGCAGAGAGGACGCAACTAACATCTAACAACCCAGGAAAAATAAGCCCCATGAACATAATATATATAAAAATGCATTGAATTTAAGACATTCATAAGTATAAACATATGCATAATGCAATGTACATGAAATATACAGCAGAAGAAAATCATTCATTCAACACATTCATGTATTCAACATGTTCATGATAATTTCATAATAATTCATAAGCAAATATAGTTGTAGAACTTAAATACACAAGAATACTTATCTTTGAAAGAAGCTCGTCCCACAACCAGCTATGTCGCTACAATGTTCCACCCAACCATAGGCCAGTGTACTCTTTAATCTCTTGGCAACACTGCCACCCTGAAGTTGGGCATGATCTTCCCCAAGGAATAAGGAACACTAGCAGACTTCACCCATAGCCAAGGATACAACTAAAATTTAGTCAAGCCAACACAATTGGGTTTATCAGACTTACACATGTAGTGGTTTACACTTAGCCAAATTCACATGATACACAAACAAGCCAACATATGGGTTTATCAGGCTACCAGCCAAGCCATCCTTCCAGTTGGGTTTATCAGGTTGTCAAGGACGTGGAAATACTAACTTCTAAGCTAGTGAGCTCAACCCTAGAGCTATGAACACCCACATTGGATCTAGCCTGACTTATAAACAATTACACACCCAACACAAGGAAGCATTCCCTTCTCTGCTACATAGTCCCTCAGGCCATGCCTTCCCTTCCAGTGCTATTCAGGGCATGCAAAGAAGAAAACCAACCTTCTATATTGGTCTATGAGGTTCTTTCACACTCTAGGTTTATCAAGCAATTCTAGACTCTATTTCCATTCCTTCAATCAATTCAAATGCCAAGCATGGATGCACACAGAGTGATCTTAGTCCTGGGATTTATCAAAATGTAGTAGACGCTAGGGATTACATACACACAGAGAAATTTACGAATTTTTGAACATTGTCGGTGCCAGGCCGACTGCTATAGAAATACCCAAACAAAAACATTGCTGGTCTTTCAACACAAAGACACAAAATTGGATTCAGGGCAATTGTGATCAAGAAAACAACTAATAGATAGGCGGAAATGTGAGAGAGAACAATCCATAGAGGAAAACAAAAAATGTGAAGGATTCAGATCATCGGATAGGAGAAATTTGTGAAAGGTTCAGACTCAGAATCATTTTTTCTTTCTTGCTGCTGCATGAATGCTCAATTGGTTTTCCCCAAAATCATTTTCCCATTCCCAATCGCGAGGGAAGGTGAAACGTTGCCGCATGAGGGAAAGGTGGTTGTTTTTGGTGTTTTCTTGCCCAAGAAAATTTAAAAACATTTTTCCAGAATTGGTGCTCTACCCAATTTGAATTTCTGCCCACTCTTCCAATCCCCCACTCCCTCATCCTTAGGAAAAATTATGCCCCCATCTCATTTAGCTGCATTGACATAGCCGGCTGTGGGTTTTAATAAAAAATTGCCATTTAACATGATGTCCAGCTTTTTAATGTTTAGCTAACATAATAATAAAAAAATACTATCAGCCCAACTTTAATTGCCGAAACATAACAATAAATCAATGGTAATGCTTTTTCCTAGCTCCACACCACGATTATTTACATCATTTATTTAAATGCAAATGGGGTCAAAACCGGGGTGTTGCACGAAATCTTTGGAACGTATGAAGAAGTAAGGGGTTACGGATGGTGTAGACTCGGTTTAACTAATGAACAACTAAATATGAATCTAGATAGACCCTAATTTAATTCACATCACTAGCAAGAGATTCAGTCAACAAACCAATCACTACATGGTACTTTGCAAGATTGTTTGTAGCGGGACCGAAACAAGTTCCTCTTGAGCTCACTAGATTGTTGGTAGGGGAATACAATACCCATGCTGCTGATGCAAGATTTACAGTATAATTACTAGAACCATACATAAATCCAAAATAGGTGGTCATATGTCCATTTTACACAACTCTATACAAGTAGGCTTGTTTAACGGACATATTACATTCACCAAATAAACGCTCTAAATTACACACAACACTCTATAAACACTATATACAAAATACCTATGTTAGATGACCTAGGCATGATATTTCTAGAGGTAAATCCCATTTTAGGGCTCACCTAGTGATATCTTCTCATAATATATAAGCTCGTATGCTCCTTTCTCTAAGACGCGACTGACAACATAGGGTCCATGCCACATGGATTCCAATTTTCCACCTCCCAACTTATTGTGCTTTTGGTCATGTTAGGACCAGATCACCTTCGTTGAAGATGCGAGGTTGAATGGATCTATCATACTGAACTTTAATTAGGTGTTTATGTGCCTCATTAGCTAAGACAACATCTAGATGGGTTTCGTCCAGTTTTTTCAAATATAAGAACCTTTCTTCCTCTAAAGTGGTATTGGGTAGCAGTTCTATGACAAGTTTTAGAGAAGGAATTTCACATTCAATTGGGAGAGTAGCTTCTATCCCATATACCAACTGGAACATGATGAATCCAGAAGATGTTTTGATGGTAGTCTGTTAATCCCATAATGTGGAAAACAATTGTAAATTCACCCTGGATTTGGCCTTCCCTACCATTCGTTGAAGTATGGTTTTCAACACTTTGTTGATGGCTTCAACTTGGCCATTGTCTTGCGAGTAGTAGGGCGTAAAATTATCATGATGAAAACCTAGTTTGACACTTAGTTTTGACATCATTTTGTTTTGAAAATGTGAACCATGGTATGCCACAATAGCTTGAGGGACTCCAAACCTAGTGATGATGTGATTGAAAATAAATATGCCAGCAATTTTTCCATCTTCGGCATATGTAGGAATTGCCTCAACCTGCTTTGTAAAGTAGTCCATGACTACGATGATGTAACCATGCCCCCCAACTGAGGCATGCTTACAGTCCATTAAATCGATGCCCCATTTTGTAAATGGGCCAACAACGATGATATGATGTAAAGGAGTTGGGGTGGGTGTTCTCTTTGGATTGGAAAAGATGGAAGGGTCGGCATTTTTTCATGGCTTCGATGCAATCTTTGAAGATTGAGGGCCAATACCTAGCGCATAAAATTTTGTGAGTAGTAGCCATGCTAGAAAGATGACCGCCACATGATCCATAGTGGTAGTCATTCAATACTATTTCAACCTCTTCAATAGTTAAGCAACATCACAAGATCGCATCAATGCCACAATGATACAACGTGTCATTGGCGATAAGGTAGTATTTCACATGATGGCGGGTACGAAAACGTTCGTGGCAAGTTGCATCAAGCTGAAAACATTGAGTCTAGAGATATAAAATCAAATCTCCATACCAGGGGTCAATATTACTGATGAGGAACAAGGATTTGTCAGGCAACAAATCCAAGGGATGTGTATCCTTAGTAATATGGGGAAGGTCACACATGAGTTCTATGAAGACGAGGGACTTCTTAGAACTAGATTTTGCAAATTCTAACTCAAATTCTCAGAGAATAATAATCCAACAAGAGTATTTTACTCCAAGCACTTGACGAGTCAATATGTAATACATGGGGTTGTCATCTGCATATATTATGGTTGTATGAAGCAAGATGTAGAGACAAAATTTATGGACTGCGATGACTGTGGCCAGGTCTAACTTATCCACATCCGAATAATGGGTTTTAGATTTGGGAAGACTCTTACTTAAGATGTAAATCACATGTTCATGGTTGTGTACATCTGTTTGAACTAGTACCATGCCGATGGTAGTTAATGACGCAACCACATATAAGGAGTAAACCTTGGTGTAGTTGGGTGGCTGCAAGACCAGTGCATGCTTAATGGGATGTTTGAGAATTTTGAATGCACGTTGTGCAAGGTCATCCCAAACAAAGGGTGTGTCCTTTTTCAAAAGACGCATAAAACTATGTGTCTTCTCGGCGTAGTTGCAGACGAAATGACACAAATTTTTTTCCTTCCCTTGAAAACTTTGAAGTTCAGTAATGTTTGTAGGCGGGAGTAGGGATAATATGGCTTCAATATTTTAGTGGGTCTCTATGGATGCCATCCTTGGAAATGATGAAGGAAAGCAATCTGTCAGTATCGACACAAAAAACACATTTTTGTGGATTTAACCATATGTTGTAATGGCGACATATGAGAAAAATGGATCTCATATGGTCAATAAGGTGTTCCCGATGCTGCGAATGGGCAAGAAAATCATTGAGATACAGTTCCATGATATGTTTGATGTCATGGAAAGTGTAGGACATAGTGCATTGAAAAGTAGCACCAATGTTCTTTAAGACAAAAGGAAAATCCCTATAGGAAAAGGTCCCCCATGGGAAAATGAAGGTCGTTTTATGTTGATCAGAAGGGAGTATCTCTATCTAATTATATCCAAAAAATACATCCATGAATGAAAAGATGATGCTTTCGGTACAATTATCGATGATTGATTGATGTAAGGAGTAGATAAATTGTCCTTAGGACAATCCCTATTGAAAGCTCAAAAATTGATACAAAACCTAATTGTTCCCTATTTTTGAACATAGGGACAATATTAGAAACCCATTCTATCAATGGTACAGGGTAAATGAATCCAGCCTTAATAAGTTTCTCAATTTCTTCCTTAATGGTTTTCACTTTTTGTGGATGAACCTGATGTAACTTTTGATGGACCGACTTGGCATCAGGGTAAGTCCTAATCTTGTGAACCACAATAGAAGGGTCTATCCCTGGAATTTATTCATACCTCCAAGCAAAACTGTCTCTAAAATCCTTAAAAGGGTCGTATAAGACCTAAGTTTCGAAGCAGAAGAGTTTTTTCCTACGTGAATATTTCACTGATATATCGACTGGAATGTTATTAGTAATATTGCTCAAATTACCCTCGGACTAAACATTGTGGATGAGCACTGGTGACTGAGGTGTACTTACAATATCAGATGAAACCATTGTTTCAAAATGATATTCTACCATATGGTAACTTGGAAGGAAAGAGGATTGATGATGATGGTCTTTCCAAGGCATCTCTTCTAAATACAGGACTTTCATGATCGATTCATATGACAAAAGAGTTTTCAAAAGATAATCCAGAGATGGGGGGATATAATCAATATGGCAGGTGATAAGGGTTGGATGACACCAAAATATGGTCATTAATGGCGGGGTCATTGGTGGACAGGATATCCTAGTAAGTCTATTCGAAATGATGGAAGGATGTTGAATCAATAATTGATTTTCATTCTTCTGAAGTGTCATGTATCTTGGAGGAGATCATGTTCACAGAGGTTGTTTTTCAAGAAAGCACACCCTTATAACCTAGGGTCTCTGGGGTTACCAACTTACTAAAATAACTTGCAGACAATCAGCCATTTCAGAATTTGAAATAGAAATAGGAAGAAAACTGGGCATACCTTATTTATGACGGTTGATCCTAGCTTTTCTTCTTCTCTTCAAATTGCTTCCACAGCCTCCAGGGTATCTCCAATCACCTTCAAATAAGAATATCCTCCTGCAATATCTTATATATTGTATCAATGGTTAATGAAATAACATATTCATAATGAAACAATAAGGTAATTTAGAAACCACAATATACAAGAGTGCAAAGACACAATATTGGAAGAATAACTTTCTTTATTGATAAACAATTGTGGTGAGATTACAACCCAACATCTGAGACAAGTGCTCCTCTGCAAAACAAGGACACCGGGTTTCGTTTCTCCAAGATATCTGAAGGCAAACCACAGACATCAATTTTCTTTATAACTTATGATTGATTAGCCTCAACACCTACCCTCTATTTATACATGAGGACAGAGAGATGGTATGAAGGTTGAGATGGTTGGGGAAGTTGGGATAGTCATTAGAGGAAATTTCAACTCAAAATGGGCCTTTAAACCCTAATTCAAACTCCATGTCATCATGTGTTATCCAATGAAATTGCTTTAAATTTGAAATACCGTATAGGTCTTAAAATTTTTTTTAATATAAAGTTGGGGATAGGTATCATAAAAAAAACTACTTTTTTGTTCGTATTTTCAACATATCTCCCTGTGTATTTACTCAAATTTCAAGCGGGAGATCTCTCTGGATGCAGAATTAAATTTTGCATCCAACGAGTACCCACACTGCATACTTTTGACCGACCTTGCTACCCCAAAAACAAGAAATACCTGAAAAAACATGACGATGAATGAGTACCCACACTGCATACTTTTGCGGACCTCGCTACCCCAAAAACAAGAAATACCTAAAAAAATGTGACGATGAACGAGTACCCACACTGCATACTTTTGATGGATCCCTCTACCCCAAAAATAAGAAATACCTAAAAAAACGTGATGATGACATCATCATCATGTTTTTTCAGGTATTTCTTGTTTTTGGGGTAGCAGGGTCCGTCAAAAGTATGCAGTGTGGGTACTCGTTGTCATCATCACATTTTTTAGGAATTTCTTTTTTTTGGGGTAGCGAGGTCCGTCAAAAGTATGCATTATGTGTGCTCGTTGGATGCATAATTTAATTCTGCATCTAATGAGCTCTCATGATCGAAATTTGAGTGAAAACACAGGGAGATATGTCAAAAATACGAACATAAAAAGTAGTTTTTTTCTTTTCTTCTTCCAAAATTTATAAATATTATTTTATTATTTTAACTATTATTTTATTATTTTCCTTAGGAGGCCCATTTTGAGTTCAAATTTCCTCTAATGTATGATTAAGGTCCCAAATTCCCTCGACTAATCATGTTTATATTTTTTAACCCTAGATTAAGGCATACACGACTATTGATACTGGTAAGTCGCGTATGATACATGACTTGCTTTAAGGAAACCTGCAGGTGCAATCCCTAATGATATATACGCAAGTTGCAATGCACATACTCATGTATGATAGATGGGTTTCTATGTGAATAGTCGCATATTCAACCTAATGTCCATACAAAAAAATCCAACTGGTAAGGTAATGATGTATCAAAGGTCATGCCCATCTATAGTGTTTTGTCTACTTCAATCCATTTTGTCCTTTTTTGTCCTGACAAATTGGTCAATACTCAGATGGAGAAGTGCCATTTTACATGATAACAAATGCCCCCTAATGTGTGAGGTCAGAGGGAAGCGATGGATGAAATACATTACAATCTTTTAATCTTGGAGAACTCAGTTACTAAGGCATCAGAGGAGGTACCTGAAACAAATACATATTAAAGTCATATAAAAAATCATATCTAAGGATGCCATGTTCAATAAAACATAACACTAGCTCCTTTACAATATTTGATTACATCATATGATACGGGTAACAAGACCACATATGTTACAAAGGTGGATCGAAGACAAAATATACAATTAAGAGTCTTCAAAATCTGGAAGCAATGTAGTTGAACATAACACAATCTTGCACAAATTAGGTTATAGAGGTGAACCTAAGGTCTTCGTCCAAATCCAAAGGAACCAGTACAATCCCTACCATATGAATAGATGTGCTGAAGTTGAACATGGACGGAACTCAATAGGATGTCAGTAAATGAGTGACGATGGCAACTGAAGCAAAGGAGTTCACCAATAATGGTAGTGAATCCTAAGGTACCATCGTCAAAACTATAGGTGTTTGTCTTTAGGAGATGTTGATGAGAAACCGTGATGTGAAGAGGAAGGCAATGACTCCTTTAACAGATCACAAGAGTGGCTAGGAGACTGGATACAGGAAGGGAGACACAAGTAATTCTTAGATAGGATAATGATGGGAATCATGATAATCATCAGATGAAGGGACAAGTCCTTGAACAGTTAGGACAACACAGAGATGACCCNATACAGGAAGGTAGACACAAGTAATTCTTAGATAGGATAATGATGGGAATCATGATAATCATCAGATGAAGGGACAAGTCCTTGAACAGTTAGGACAACACAGAGATGACCCAAGGAAACTTTTGACTTGCAGATAGGACAACTAGACTTATCTGTCATGTAGGAGAAATGATCAGATTCCCCATGTATAAAGGCCAAGGAGAGGAGTAAAAATGCGAAGTAATAGTTGAGATGAAAGTGTAAACTAAGACATGAGTATCTAAAAGTTCAGAGAGTGTTTTGTTCAAGGATGACATGCTACCATTGTTTATAACCCAAAGAGAATAATTCATCCTTATCTTTCCTGTTAAATTTTAACGAGTCCAAGAAAGTTAACTCAAGTCTCTCTTCATTTTTACAAGCTTGAAGAGGGGAGAGAATAATTCTTGATAATGTTACTGATTTGTGGATTTTACGAGCCCGAACTAGTACATGCTCGTTGGTGTTTTCATATTTTGAGAGTTTGAAAGCTCCGAAGAAGAATCTAGGGGGTGCTTTTTCATACAATTTAGTCTGTCGAGGTCGGAAAAGTATAAAACAATCCACAAAATAACTCTCTTAGCTCCTAGAGTACTAAGCTATACCTTTTTCGTACTTATTCGACAAGGTACGAAAAAGGGGTAAACTAATACTAGACTGACGCACCTTTAGAAGCGGTAGGTAGCCTGACTTTAACGAGTGTGAAGGAAGGTAAGATCACTAGGAAAGATCCATTTGATTACGAGAAATGAGGCTTACAATAGTAAACTTGATGCTTTGTTCTTTAGGTTTTACGAGCATGACAAAGACATAAAGTACGCTTAGAATCTTTTTCATGTATGGGTCCAGAGCATGAAAAAGAGAAAAATAAGATCATACCGGGTGTTCCTTTTCAGTAAGTTTAGTTCCTTAGGTCCGAAAAAGTGATAAACCTATGCCTGAAGATACTTTTCTCAATTCCGAATAAAAGAGAGTGGTCCTTTTTCGTAAATATTCGACATGGTCTGAAAAAGAGGTAAAATACCACCAATGTGGATGCCCGTTCACTTATTCTTAACAAGTCTGAACGAACAAGTTTACTTGGCATTCTAGTCAGTTTTGAGGAGTTAGACCAGGGCCTAAAGAAAACTCCATAAGTGCAGGGATCCTTATAACATGGATATCTCATAAAAATATGCAAAATGAGGCTCATTTAGTCATGAAAAACAACTAAGAGGGCTCCCGCAAACCTAGCACAACTGCGGCATGGGTACCAAAAGACGATAAAGTGTTCTAACTAGGGTACCCATGAGAAGAAGGCCATGTCCATGGAGGAACAATGATGTATACGAGGTCAAAATGGTTTGACATCATAGTACATGGATGAAAAAGTGATCCTAGGACTTAATGATGGACACGGTATAGATGCAATGTCAACAATAATGACCAAATCCTACCCTATATGTGACAAAACAAAACTTTTTAGTAATCCCGAACCTACTGTAGTTAGTAAAAACACATGGTAATACTCCATTCATTAAAAAATGATTTTAATATATAGGAAATAGGTCAAAATTTTGAAATTTTTTCTATAAATAGTTCAAAAACAAAAAATAGAAATACCATTTTGGAAAATTACTAAACTTGGCAAGTTTTTACCTCTGAATTCAGCTACTCACCGAGGACAAACTAGTGGACCAAATCAAAATCCGCAAGTTGTAGGTTGGTGATCTCACCCTTCTCCTTCTTTTCATCCGCTTAATTTTTAATTTTGGTGTAAAAATTTATAATTTTGTGTAAGCCCTACATAGGTTACGCAGCATACACGGGTTTGCTTCTATAGTAGTCATGTATACATGTTTTATACGTGATTTGTTAGAGAGAAACCCATAGATGACCCGTGTTCTGCTTAAAGCACAGTCGTGTATGCTGCATGACTTAGAAAAGGTTAAAAAATGGCCAAAACCAAAAGATACTGATGGGTTCTAATGATTGAACATGGTCATTGGACAGGTACACGATGGCTCTAGAGTGGAGGAAAAGAGAGCATGAGGACATGGATCTATAAGCCATGTGAGATGCCCCGACTTTACAAGCTTTGCAACAATGTGGTTTGTTGAAATTCTACTGCACTTCCGGCATGATGGCCAATGTCTGTTTAGTAGAGACTTTGACCAGTTACTGGGACCTTGACCTTGGTCTGTTTGATCTTTAAGGAGAGATCTTGGAGATAACAGTAGAGGACATATACTTAATTAGAGGGATTTCCCACAGAGACATTCCTGTGAACCTTGAGGGTACTGGTAGGGGTAGTGACCCTATGAGTGTTCAGGACTACATTGACACTTACTTCCCACCAGGCACACAGAAGAATGGGACATGTGTTGCAATTGCTGACATAACTAGCTTTCCATTACAAGTGATGGTAAGCATGGTGGTGAGGATTTTTGGTACAGCTTCACTGCATTTGACCACTTGGACTCAGATGCAGATTGTAGTGGAGTGCATTCAGGGTATAGTATTTGACTGGTGCTTGGGTATGATCCTGATTATGAGGAAACAACTCTTTGACTGAAAAAGAGGGCGCATGAAGAAATTTGGATATGCAAGCATTTTGGTGGCATTCTTCTTTGAGAGGGTTCCAACTATCAGCCCAATAGTAGCACTACCACCACCTTCCCCTCACCAACCTAGACTCACTAGATGGGGAAATGTGTTTCTCCATCAAGGTGGTGGAGGCTCAGTCCAAAGCGTTTACGATGATGACTTCTATATGTGGTGGGAAAGGCAAGTACCAATGCTTGAGTAGTTCCCATATGTAGGATTGGAATTTCGAGGAGATAATGACCTTTTCCTCCCTCCAAGGGAAGCATGGGGAGAGATAGGTATTTTTATCTTTCTATGTTATTTAATTTTTATGAATTTTAATCATAAAGTTATGTATGTATATATGCGTGCGTGTGTGTGTGTGTGTATAAGAGTTTTTATCCCTTTTTAAATGTTTTTAAATGCAAATGTTGGACCTATATGCCTTGATGGGAACCCTAGGACATTTGTGTGGCCCACACAGGGTGGGGATCAGAGTATAGTACGAGTTCTTGAGGGGAAGCTGACCAAGCTAACCCAAGGAGTCCCTACCATGCAGATAGAGCGGATTCCCATAGTCATGCAGGAGTTTGTAGTAGGGATTCTGACTAACTAGATACACCTTCTTAGAAGGGTAGTCAAGGCCATTATACATTACAGGGAGGCTAAAGAGGTAGCTGTAACTGAGGAGGCTAAGGAGCAGACTTAGATCTATAGGCATACATATGGATTACGATCCTATTTTTTGTATATTTATACAATTATGACTGGATCTTCAGATAAAAAATGCAATCTATCTATGGAGATATTTTACACACACACACACACACACACACACACACACACACACACACACACACACACACATATATATTGCTTGGTTNTATTTACATGTGTCTCAAATGCATCTATTATATTTATTTTACAAAATGTGTGTTAAGTGCCAATCTAATATGTAGTTTGCATAAGCATCAATAATTGTATTTTCATTCCTAGAAATGTGATTAAATTAAATATATTCAAATTTTCTTTCAAGTAATACTACTTGCAAAAACTGATGTAACAAAGTAGGGTTTCACACCTGATAATCACCATTGAGTTGGGAAACCACCAGCTGAGAGTCAAGTCTAACTTCTAGACAGGTAATGCCATGTAGGATAGAATCCTATAACAACTCAATAACTACCCTGTACTTGGCCACATTATTAGTAGCATGACCTAAGCAAGAGCCACCAGAGGCAACTAGATGTCCTGAGCATGAATAGATAACCCATGCGGCTGAAGCCAGGTTACGGGTATGGCGCAAGCGCCATCTGCAAAAACTATGAACCACTCGGCTGGCATCTGAAACAACCAACAAACTATATAAGAAACACTAACCATCTAACTATTGTACATAAAAATACATACAATAAAAATACAAATATAAGAACCATGCCTAAGCATAGTACTTCTTCAGGTATAGCCCATTTCTAGGCTCAGGCAACTTATTTCCATCAAAATAGGTTAATTCATACGCTTCCTTTTTCAAAACCTTTGACACGACATAGGGACCTAACCATGTAGACTTGAATTTTCCTGCTCCCGAGGGTTCTTTGTCTTGATCCCATAGAAAAAAAAATCCCTCCCTTAGAGAAATCTCTTGGCTTAACTGCTTTGTCATATTGGTTCTTTACCCTATTCTTATGAGCCTCATTTGCCGTCAACGCAACTATGCTTCATTCATCCATATTTTCTAAGTGAATCAAATGTTCTTCTAGTTCCTTAGTGTTAGGAAGTACATGAATGACTATCTTAAGAGATGGAATCTCGCATTCGATCGACGTGACCTATTCCACCTCGTGAATGAGCTGGAAAGGTGAGAAAACTGACAATAGTTCGGTACGCCCAAAGTGCAGGATATAGCATGATGTGCCAATTTGACTGGCTTACGTTAATGGTACACTTTAGAATGGTTTTCAAGGTTTTGTTTAATGCCTCTACTTGTCCATTTGCTTGTGGGTAGAAGGAATATGAGTTATCTTGCTTAAACCCTAGCATAGTAGTCAGCTCGATCATCATACTATTCTGAAATTGACTGCCATGGTCAGTGACAATCTCCTTTGGTATACCGAAATGAGTAATGATTTGGTTTAACATGAATTAAGTTTCTATTTCACCATCTTCTTTGAAGGTAGGCATCGCCTCTGCCCACTTGGTGAAGTAGTGTGACAACGAAAATCATATATTTGTGCCCCCTAGCGGAAACTGGATTGTACGTCAAGTAATCCACCCCCCACTTAGTGAAGGGTCCCACTACAATGATGGGAAACAACAAAGTAGGATGCGACTTTATTTTCCTGGTGTAGAGCTGACACGGGTGACAACGCTTCATAGCCTCCACACAATCTTTGAAGATCGTGGGTCAAAAAAAATAGACACATAAAATATTCCGGGCCATTACTAACACAGATAAATGACCCCCACATGCTCCACTATGGGAATCATTTAGGACATGCTCAACCTTCTTGTGGGTGAGGCACCGACATAAAATAGAATCTACCCCTCTACGATATAAAGTATCATCTATGATCAGGTAGTTTTTTGCATTGACACACAATTTACACCGCTCTTCCCTCGAGAATGATGCAGGACACTTCAAAGTCTAGAGATATATAAGGATATCTCTATACCAGGGATCAAAGGTGGAAATTAGAAATATATACTCATATGGGAATGAGTCATCCTCCACCACTACACTCTCTTCCATAGGAAATTCTGAGATAAGCTCTACAAAAACTAAGGACTTTTTAGATTTAGCAGATTAGAAATCCAAGTCAAACTCTTGGAGAATGACTATCCACTTTTTAAATTTTCCCCCCATTATGCGTCGGGACAAAACATACTGAATAAATCTGCCACAACTATGGTTGTCCTCAGTAAAATGTAGTGATGCAGCCTCTGGACATCATAGACAGTTGGTAATGCTAATTTCTCGATGTGGGAGTATCTGAGTTCGGGACCAGCTAATACATGAATGGTTCATCCTCCTGAACCATTACTACCCCAATGGTTGACTCTGATGCAACCAGATATAATATAAAGTCTTTAGAGTAATCTGGTGGACATAATAAAGGAGACGACATCAAATCATTTTTCAATGCCTCAAATGCAAGTTATGCGGTTTCATCCCATAAAAATGGAGTGTCCTACTTAATAAAGCGCATGAAACCCTTAGTTATCTTGGCATAATTAACTATAAAATGTCCAAGAAAGTTAGATTTACCTTGTAGGTTCTAAAGTTTCCTGATGGAATGAGGAGGAGGAAGATTTAAAATAGCCCCAACTTTCAAAGGATCCACCTGATTTCCTTTGTTTGACACGATAAACCCTAGGCATCTCCCCGACTCGACATAGAAAACACACTTTTGGGGATCCAAGCATATTTTATAATTTCTACATCGTTCAAAAATCAAGCGAAGGTGATTTGGATGGTCCCTCCTCTTGTGAGAATGGGCAGGAAAATCATCCAAGTACAACTTGACAATATTCTTGATGTCGTGGAAGGAAAAGTTCATTTCCTGTTGAAAGGTAGCCCCAACATTTTTCAAACCAAAGGGAATTTTATTGTACGTGAAGGTACCCCATGGACAAATAAAAGTCATTTTGTGCTGGTATTCTGGCTTGATTTGGATTTTATTATATCTAGAAAATACATCCATAAATGAAAATACTTCGCTACCCGAACAAGCATCAATGATTTGATCTATAAAGGGCATGGGGTAGTTGTCCTTGGGACATGCTTTATTTAGGTCATGGAAATAAGTGCACATGGATATTTTCCCTTATTTCTTATCAACAGGAACACTATAACTACTCTTTTATTCAAATTCTCGTATATCTCCCTATTCTCTCATCCCTTCTTCTCCATTCCCCCACAGTTTGATGTCAATGGAGCACTTGTTGGAGTGGTGCTTGCGCTTTGCTGATTATAGTTGATGCAAAATATTTTATGTATGATGTATGTATATTTAATATCATGTCCATATTATATGTAAGTATAAATATAATAAATACATGTATGAAAGTCTCGCATTCACGATGCTCTTGAACAACTAGTTTTCATGGATTTGGCTTCAATATTGAAGTAGTTTTATATCATATTTGTATGAGGAATTTTCTCCAGGTTTGATGATATTTGGGAAGCCATATATTGTGTAAGAATATGTAATTTTAGTCACATATTATATTCATATCTAAATCCAATCAACTCTTGTGTGAAAAGCTTGCATTCTCATGCCATTGTATCACTACTTTTCATTGATTTTGGCTTCAATCTTGAAGTAGTTTTATACCAGATTTGTATGAGGGATATTCTATGGTTTGGATGATTTTGTGAAACAAATATATGATTTATTTCTCTATAATTTCATTTCCATATGCTCAGTGGCTCAAAATACAATAAACTCATGTGTGAAAAGCTTGCATTTCTATGCCATTGAATCACTAGTTTCCATGACTTTAGCTTCAATCTTGAAGGATTCTTGTATCATATTTGTATGAGGGATGTTATCTGAGTTTGATAATGTTGTGACACACATATTATTTTTTACTCTGTAATTTCATGTCCCTATGCTCTGTGGGTCGAAATGCAAGAAATCCATATGTGAAACTCTTGCAATTCCATGCTACTAATTCACTAGCTTTCATGTATTTGACTCCCATACTGAATGAGTTGTATACAAGACTTGTATGAGGGTATTTGTATGGTGTTTAATAATATTTGGGAAGAAATTTGTATTCTGTGTATGGTGTCCATATGTCACATCCTGGCCTTATTACCACCTAAGTTGTACTTAGTTGGAGCCAGATGTTACCACCTAAGTTGTACTTAGTGGTTTTTTATCAAGTGAGCCTGGTGAACCGAACAAAGATGATTTGTTTGGAGTTCAGAAGACCTTCAGAAGTGTTTCTGGGAAGTTCTTGTTGTACTGTATCACATGTTCATACCCCATAGGGGAGTTGTAATAAAATGTTCTAGCATGATAGTGTCTGTAAAAGACTCGGTCTCTTAGAATTTATTTGTCAATCTGATCTGCCCAGGGTGTTTTTTCCCTTGGTTATTATTGGTTGTTGAATAAATGACTCATAATTTCTACGTTTTTCATTCAATACCTCCAAAGTTGGGGTGGTCGGCTTGTCATTTAGGCCTATTGAGGTTATTAGAATCTATGTGTCAATGTATAAACATGATAGGCATTATGTTCGAGTCATATGAACATGTCTAAGTCCCCCTAGGTTTTAATTTTTTTAATTATTTAAGTTTTTTTTAAGTTTTAATTTTTCAAAAAATTAGGATATCTTTTAATAGTCTAAATGGAAAAATTGGTTTTGTAATAAAAGTGGGCTCATAAATAAGTTTCAGTCATGGGGGTGCTCATTTTCAAACTCAAAGCACCATGTAAACCCATAAACCCACTTTTCCTATGTTTTGAGTGATTTTCCTATCACTCAGGTTAGAAAACCCCAAAAATCAAATATTGATTATTTTAATTGATAAATTAATAAAATAATGGAGAAAATCCAAAATCCAAAATTAGTGGATTTTGCTCCGATTTGACAGAAGTCAGTTTCATCGGCTTCATATTGACTGGAGCTGACCATTCTTTGACAGAAGGAGTTGATCTGGGCTGAACAGGGAGTGCACCACAACATGCAATCTTGGGAATTGCACCCTCTCTCTCTCCTCCACATGTGTCGGCCCATCTAGATGAGTTTTGGTGGATTTTTTAGTTAATAGGTTGAGGTGTCAGTCTGATCAGCTCTCTGATTGATATTTGCACTCAGTGAGACTCAGATCAGACTTAGATCAAGCTCAGATTGACTCCACATACAGCTGCAGTCTCTCTCTCCTTGGGAATTGAGCCCCCCCTGGGCTAGGTTTCTAGTTTTTGTTATAAATAAAGCACGATTTTCCTCTTCCAAGCTAGTTAGAGCTGGATTGAAGAGCTGTTGTTATTGTATCGTTTACTATTTTGGAATAAAGAAAGATTTGGAGGCAAGATCTACGGTGTAATGATTTTCATGTGTGGATGGTGATTGTCAAGTGCTTATGAGGTATAATCTATATTATTGATCTTTACTTTGCTGGTTAATTGTTGGCCTTGAAGGAGATCTCCCTCCCATTGGGGTAAGAGATCATTCTAGTTTGATTTATGCTCTTACTATTCACGTGTTTCATATCTCTTGGAGTTGCATGTATTTTAAGTTTAATTGCATGCTTTCTAATTGTCTTTTTCCAGCAACACCCATGTTTTAGCCATCTGTTTGTGCAAGGATTTCTAAGTTGTAGGTGATCTCACTTGTAGAAGGGGTTGAGCTAGTTTGAATCTTCCTCATATTCAGTATCTTTTTGAGGACATAATCCCTTGGTGTTCCACCAAAGCAGACTCCAAAGCCCAACATTTCGAGGGTTCCAGCACTATTTTTATCTCTTCCTCCTTCTAAAAATTAAAATTTTACCTGGTTACTTTGTTTACAATCTTTGATATTATTTAGATCTATTATTTGAAAATAAAACTCAACATAGATCTATTGTCTCAAGGCTCATAATCTAGATCTTGCTCCTTAAAAGTTCCATAAGCATTCTAGATCTAGTTTTAAGGAAATCTTCCTTTTTGCATGGAAATTTAAAGAGAATCCATAGTTTGCATGCATTAGATTTCTGTCTTCTGTTTTAAAAGATAAAATCCAGAAATCAGTGCACATCACATTGGCTGCCCTAAAGGCAAGCCAAGATCCAAAGGAAAGCTTGCTTTCCTTGGTTCCTTTTTTACCTTTTTAACTAGTTTTAACTTAGCTTTTTTTTTTGGTTTAAAGCAGGCTGACCCAAAGGTACTTTCAAAGTGCTTTTGGGCACATTTCATTCTAATAAGCTCGTTGTTTTGGGCATTATTCACGTCCTTTTTTCTATTTTTTTCATTTTATTATTTTTTCACTCTAGATTAGTTTCATTTATGCAGAATAATATACTTTGATTACTTTATCATATATTCCATATTGCAGTATCAAAGTAACTTTAATACTTACCCCACGACTTCCCGATTGACCTGAAAGGGGAAAGAGATGCGTGGTAGGACTAATTAGAAAACGTGTGGTTTGCTTCTTTTTTGCTGCTTGTCATTAATTTCTGTAAACAATATTTCTAAAATCATTCCCCTTCTTGATTCCCTGATTGAGGTCCACTTGGACCGAAAGAGGTTCCTGGAGGGTTTTTATTTCTAAAAACACATCCTTTAAAATTTACTAAAAATTACAAAGACTCTAGTGTGTATGCTCTGCACTTGGCTGCGGTTCATCGGATCATTCAAGCTGCATCAAAAGCAACATGAGTGACTAGATTAATTAGGATTCACCTTCCCTAATTAACCACCATCAGGAGAAAATCCAAAGCCTCAATCAAACCGTAAACGGTGGCAAAATACCCAAAGGAAATGGGAACTCCTGGACAGTGACCTCGAGGCACCAATCTCTGTTACACCCTTCGTTGTATTATGAACATAGTTTTAGAGACTCCATTCATCCCACACATTCCTTACGGGTAGCCGTGAAGTTTTATTTTTGGACATACTCCAAGTACCCCTCGGGTATATCTGGAGTCCCCCCTCGCTTAATTTAATCCACTCATATTTCATATTAACTTAAAACATACCAAGAGGAAATTGCAAAACATTCACTCCAAGCACATGCAAGTACATTTGATTATTTTATGACTCCATTTTTAAGGCACTGATTCTTTGTTTAAATCTTTTGATATATATATCTATATCTCTCTCTATATATATATATTGTGTGTCAGCATTATGCTTATTGTGCTCATTTTTCATCTTGTCATCTATGGTTATTTATGGTTAATTTCAAACTCCTAAGCAACTTATTCAATTTAACATCATCATACTAAAGTAATTTTCCTTAGTAACTTAATAGGGTCTACCCCCTTTGGATTCCTTAGGAGTTGAGCCTAAACATATGAGTCAAGAAAAAGGTGACAGCCTTGACTCGAGACTTGCCCCCAAGGACACACTGAGTGGCTTAAATATTTCTACCACGTTCCCCCCCAGGTGTGTGAAAGGAGGCAACACTTTTTGGCGTCGTTGCCGGGGATAAATCTTTTTGTTCTCGGAGTACGACTTTTGTTTTCTTCCTTTTTGTTTTTGCTTTGTTTGATGAATGCTTAGAGTAGATATTTAATTTTCATCTGGTGACTCCACTGACTTTTTTCAGTTTTTATTTTTACAAAGAAAAGCAAAAAATAATTTTTGTGAAAGATTTATAAGTGCTTATTTTTCTTTTTCACATGGTGACTCCATTGAAGGGATAAAACCCTGCTTTCTCATAAACTTGTGAAGTTTTGTTGTGTGTAGATGATCCCATGCGACATATTAAAACCTTTAAAATCTCATCACTTGACAACTCCACCTATTTAGTAGAAGGTTTAATGGTTATATCAAATGCATACTATTAATTTTTGATATGGATGAATTAAGGGAGTAGTGTGGTGCCCAGATAGCCAGAATTTTTCAGCCTATCGATTTCTCAAACATCACAGGTTTTCCTAACTTTAGTCATGGTGTGGGGGATGTATATAAATGGCTTCCAGTATTTCATGGAAATTATGGTGATTCGACCATCTGGCATGTCAAATATTTCCTTCAATTGATGGCTGACTCCAATGTGCTTTACGAAGACAATATGATGGAAATGTTTGCTAGTACTTTTCAGGGTGAGGCCTTTTGTTGGTTCTATCATGGCCTTCCTAATAAATGTATAACCTCATTTCCAAGTTTCCTTTGGAAGTTTTTAGAGCAGTGGCATGATGGTAGGGGTAGTATGAATGGCTTGAAAAGTTTCCTTTTAAAGATCGTTACCTTCTACCTATTTGGGACAGTGTATCACATGGAAACATATGATGGGCCTTTTTCAATGATACAAAGTATTGAAGACATGGAATCACTTCTTGAACATTTAAGTGAAAAGTAGATCCATGATACTCCCATCAAGGAATTCCCTCGAAGTTATTTAAGAAAGAAAGAATATAAATGGCTTATTAAAGAATATGAGGTATCTCTCAATACACAACAAGATTCCGAAGAGGGGAACATCCATGACAATCACATTAAAGAGCTCCATGAAGAACCCATGATTGAACACATCTTTGAAGACTCTCCTCATGTCACCATAACTGAAAACATTGAATATTTGAGGTATTCTCAAGTTTGTTGCAATGCTAATATTTTTCCAGAAAGCCCTCATGAGGAAACCATTACAGAGATCGACACTTATGAAGAAATTTATGATGTATATGATGACACTCCTCTATGTTCATCACTTAGGGATGAAGTTTTGGAAAGTTTAAAGTCTTGTAATATCTTTGAAACCAAAACTTTGAAGGATGATTATTATGAACAGGAGGAGGGTAGTTATATCTCAAGAGGTGATACCAGCAAGGAAGACTCTCTCACATAGGACATGAATGGGAGTGATGACTATTGGAATTTCATAGATAATCCAACTTGTGAAAATCTTATTGAGAGTCCCATCCATGATGTGTCCAGCAAGGGGAGTGTCTATTCAAAAATATGTGGAAGTCCAATCTACGATACGTCCATAGAGGGGAGCATGGATCTGGATACCTGGGAAAATCTTAGTATGGAAGAGGAGCATTCAGAATCTTCACATGATCATTTAGAGTCATATCATGCAGAGCTGTACAAAGTCAGTAGTAATGAATACATTGAGAAGCAGTGTTGTGAAAAGTCAGATGTGATGCAGTCAGTGGAATATCAGTCTCAACCATCTTCTTCACATGTAGAGGTTCCGTATGATTTGGAGCCACTTGGGGCTTATGCAGTGAGCTATCATCTGATAAGCCCTGATGATTAGTATGATCATGTAGTCAGTCTACCTCATCTTGCCGATTGGTATATCAGTCCTATCAATTCATGGATAGAAGCATCCTGCGCGAGCACATACCAGTTTGGGAAGAACTTTAATGACTTTATTCATGCCTATGATTTCCCATCCAACCTGCCCATTTCGGATCATCACGCAGGTTTGCATCTTCTAAATAAAGTATCCTTACTTTGGCTGGTAACCAAAGACAAGGAAAATAATTTTTATGTTAATAAAATGCTTACGTGGTTACATTGGATTTTTTATTACACCTAACCTTTTTATATCATGCTTAGAGTAGGAAAATAAGCTCTATAAAAGAGAGCATTTACTTTTTGCATTTATGTTTTGTACTTAGCTATAATAAAATCTTTTTTTAATTAGTGAGTTACATTTATTAGTTTAAATAAATCAGCTTAATGGTTCATTTGGTTTCTTATAAAGCTTGTGCTACTGAGGTTTTCTTGTCAAGTTGAGATGTTTTTACAGGGTGTATAAACCAGAGATTCTGGTGTTCTCATAACCTCTCCTTGCCCTATGACCAGATCGAGCACACGTCCTGTAGTTGGAGTGAGATGTTACCACCTAAGTTGTACTTAGTTGGAGCCAGATGTTACCACCTAAGTTGTACTTAGTGGTTTTTCATCAAGTGATCCTAGTGAACCGGACAAAGATGATTTGTTTGGACTTCAGAAGACCTTCGGAAGTGCTTATGGGAAGTGCTTGTTGTACTATATCACATGTTCATACCCCATAGGGGAGTTGTAATAAAATATTCTAGCATGATAGTGTCTATAAAAGACTCGGTCTCTTAGACTTTATTTGTCAATCTGATCAGCCCAGGGTGTTTTTTCCCTTGGTTATTATTGGTTGTTGAATAAACGACTGATAATTTCTGAGTTTTTCACTCAATACCTCCAAAGTTGGGGTGGTCGGCTTGGCATTTAGGCCTATTAAGGTTACTAGAGTCTATGTGTCAATGTATAAACATGCTAGGCATATGGTCGAGTCATATGAACACGTATAAGTCCCCCTAGGCTTTAATTTTTTTTAATTTTTTAATTTTTTTTTTAAGTTTTAATTTTTCCAAAACTTAGTCTATTTTTTAATAGTCTAAATGGAAGAATTGGTTATGTAATAAAAGTGGGCTCGTAAATCAGTTTCAGTCATGGGGGTGCTCATTTTGAAACTCAAAGCACCATGTAAACCCAAAAACCCAATTTTCCTAAGTTTTGAGTGATTTTCCTATCACTCGGGTTAGAAAACCCAAAAAATCAAATATTGATTATTTTAATTGATAAACTAATTAAATAATGGAGCAAATCCAAAATCCAAAATTAGTGGATTTTGCTATGATTTGATTGAAGTCAGTCTCATCGGCTTCAAATTGGTTGGAGCTGACCATTCCTTGACAGAAGGAGTTGATCTAGGCTTAACGGGGAGTGCACCACAACATGCAATCTTCAGAATTGCACCCTCTCTCTTTCCTCCACACGTGTGGGCCCATTTGGATGAGTTTTGGTGGATGTTTTAGTTAACAGGTTGAGGTGTCAGTCCGATCAGCTCTCTGATTGATAGTTGCACTCAGTGAGCATCGGATCAGACTTAGATAGACTCAGATCAAGCTCAGATTGACTCCACATATAGCTGCAATCTCTCATTCCTTGGGAATTGCGCCCCCCCTAGGCTAGGTTTCCAGTTTTTGTTATAAATAAAGCACAGTTTTCCTCTTCCAAGCTAGTTAGAGCTAAATTAAAGAGATGTTGTTATTGTATTGTTTACTATTTTTGAATAAAGAAATCTTTTCAGGCAAGATCTATGGTGTAATTCTTTTAATGTGTGGATGGTGATTATCAAGTGCTTGTGAGGTATAATATGTATTATTGATCTTTGATTTGCTGGTTAATTGCTGGCCTTGAAGGAGATCTCCCTCCTGTTGGGGTAAGAGATCATTCTATTTTGATTTATGCTCTTATTTTTCACTTGTTTCAAATCTCTTGTAGTTGCATTTATTTTAAGTTTAATTGCATGCTTTCTAATTGTCTTTTTCCAGCAACACCCATGTTTTAACCATCTGTTTGTGCAAGGATTTCTAAGTTGTAGGTGATCTCACTTGTAGAAGGGGTTGGGATAGTTTGAATATTCCTCATATTCAGGATATTTTTGAGGACATAATCCCTCGGTGTTCCACCAAAGCAAACTCCAAAGCCCAACATTCCCAGGCTTCCAACACTCTTTCTATCTCTTCCTCCTTTTAAAAAATAAAATTTTACCTGGTTACTTTATTTACAAGCTTTGATATTATTTATATATATTATCTTAAAATCAAACTCAACATCGATCTATTGTCTCAAGTCTCATAATCTAGTTCTTACTCCTTAAAAGTTTCATAAGCATTCTAGATCTAGTTTTAGGGAAATCGTCCTTTTTGCATGGCAATTTAAAGAGAATCCGTACTTTGCATGCATTAGATTTATGTTTTCTGTTTTAAAAGATAAAATCCAGCAATCAGTGTACATCACGTTGGCTGCCTAAAGGAAATCCAAGATCCCAAGGAAAGCTTGCTCTTCTTGGTTCTTTTTTAACCTTTTTAACTAGTTTTAACTTAGCTTTTTTTTTGGTTTAAAGCAGGCTGACCCAAAGGTACTTTCAAAGTGCTTTTGGGAATATTTAATTCTAATAACCTCACTATTTTTTAGCAGGTATAACAGAAAGAGGAGAATCTGCTATTCGAAAGTGGATTTTGGGCCATTCGAATCCCCCCAGGGGTCTCCCTTTTTTACTGTAATCTTTAATTTTGGCACTTTGTAAGACCTTGGTTTCATATATGGTTATTTATGGTTAATTTAAAACTCCTAAGAAAATTATTCAATTTAAAATCATCATACTAAAGTAATTTTTCTTAGTAACTTAATAGGGTCTACCCCCCTTGGCTTCGTTAGGAGTTGAGCCTAAACTCGAGACTTGCCCTCAAGGACACACCGAGTGGCTTGAATATTTCTGCCACATTCCCCCCCAGGTGTGTGAAAGGCGGAAACAGGTCTGAACCTTTAACTATACCTTTCATATGTCAAAATCGAGCTAGTTATGCAATTTCCCCATAAGCAATATCACCGAAAGTTATCAAACAAATGTGGAACTATATAACTAGTTTTCAAAAATAATAACCATGTGTAATGATAATACATTAGGTATTATATTAGTCCCAATACTATTCTTACAAATTTGGGAGGTTCGTACATGAGTTGGGAATCCCAGTTGGCCTACACCCTAGGGGGAATTTCATCACAATTTCCTAGTAATTTTGGCCTATTTGTCATCATCCCAAAACAAGGTTGCATAGGTATGAATTAAGATACAAATTGTCCATAAGAAACCTTGGTAATTTTCAATACTCACCATACCCTTAAATTTAAAGTTCAAGACCATTTGGTGAAAGTTGGAACCCTCTAGAGTCATGACTAGTTAAACTCGAATTTTGCCCAATTTGTAATTTTCTCCAAAATTCCAAAAAGGGACATTATAGTGGTATAAAATCATGGTATTGGAACCTATTGAAGTTATGGATTATATATATGAATTTAATAAACTCATTAATTCATATTTTGATGATACGACCAAGCAACTTATGCAAGGGTTTGAATTGATGGCTAACCAGCTTAGGGGTAAGCTGGTAGCAGGGGGTAGTAGCAGTTTCCAACATGGAGAGACACATAAAAAACTATTTTTGAAGACTTTGATGATTGGTTTCATGTATTTATACACAATAAGGAAGAGTTGAACTCATTAAAGAACAACAAACAATCCAAAAGCATGGACGAGACTAAGGAGTCACCAAGTTCCGTGGGTGGTGAAGTAGAAAAAGTATTACATCAAGAGGATCGAAAGTAACTCCCAAGTGAATTTGAAAAATATGAGGAAAAATCACATTACGATGAACAATATTACCTTGAAACGATTGAATATCATTCCAAGGCACATTCTACTGTGGACATGGAGCAAAGGGAATCTACTGATGGATGCTTGAACTGTGAAGGAGGACCTACTGATGGGTGCACACAAATCTATGCATGTGGTGTAAAATATCATATAATTATCTGAGGAATTCAAATTATTAAAGGAGAGTAACTCCCATGGAAGGGGAAGAGACTAGAAGACAATGTGTGCCACTTGGAAGGAGATTTTATGCACTTTATGACAACAAATGATGAAAGTTTCTATGACAAGTATGAAAATTCTGACCTGATTGCTGGAATATGAAAAAAATGACATGAAAGGGCTAAAATTAGCCACCAAGAGGTCGAATTTTGGAGTTAGAGGCAACCATTCGAATTGGAGCACGAAGAGGAAGAGAAGTGTCATGAGAGTTACTAAACCACTAAGATGAGTTGGAGGAATATCATGGAGGAAAATTATAAATTAGGAGAACTAATGAAGTTAATAAAATTATTTCATGAGTAAGGATAATATATTTTTATCATTTTTTAGTTGGCCTTTGTCTTTTTGGAGAGCTTTTGCTTGTCCATTGCACAATGAGTATTCACTCTCCTTGCTTGTGAACCAATTTCGAGGGAGTTGGATTCCTTTCCAAGTTGGTTGAAGGAGAGGAAATTTAGACATATAATTGGATTTTAATTAAGGATTATTAGTTTCAGGTTTAATTTACATACATTCAAATTCTCATGTATCTCCCTATTCTCTCATTCCTTCTTCCCCTTTCCCCCACGGTCTCATGTTGATGGCGCACTTGTTGGAGTGGTATTTGCAATTTGCTGATTATAGTTGATGCCAAATATTTTATGTATGATTTATGGATATTTAATATCATGTCCATATTATATGTAAGTGGAAATATAATAAATAAATGTCTGAAAGGCTCGCATTCCCCATGCTCTTGAATGACTAGTTTTCATGGATTTGGCTTCAATATTGAAGTAGATTTATATCAGATTTGTATGACGAATTTTATCTAAATTTGATGATGTTGGGGAAGAAATATATTATTTAATACTCTATAATTTCATTCACATATGCTATTCATCTCAAAATCCAAGAAACTCCTGTGTGAAAAGCTTGCATTCTCATGCCATTGTATCACTAGTTTTCATGGATTTTGCCTTCAATCTTGAAGTAGTTTTATACCAGATTTGTATGAGGGATATTATATGATTTGGATGATTTTGTGAAATAAATATATAATTTATTACTCTGTAATTTCATTTCCATATGCTCGGTGGCTCGAAATCCAATAAACTCATGTGTGAAAAGCTTGCATTCCCATGCCATTGAATCACTAGTTTCCATGACTTTGGCTTCAACCTTGAAGGAGTCTTGTATCAGATTTGTATGAGAGATTTTATATGCGTTTGATGATGTTGTGACAGAAATATATGACTTTTATTCTTTAATTTCATGTCCCTATGCTCTGTGGGTCTACATCCAAGAAATGCATATGTGAAACTCTTGCAATTCCATTCTACTAATTCACTAGTTTTCATGTATTTGACTCCCATACTGAATGAGTTGTATAAAAGACTTGTATGAGGGGATTTATATGGTGTTTAATAAATTTAGGGAATAAATTTGTATTTTTTGTATGGTTTCCATATGTCACATCCTGTTCTGAACCTTTAACTATACCTTTCATGTGTAAAAATCGAGCTAGTTATGCAATTTCCCCATAAGCAATATCAATGAAAGTTATCAAACGAATGTGGAACTATATAACTAGTTTTCAGAAATAACAACCATGTTTAATTGCATTAAATTAGGTATTATATTATTCCCCATACTCTTCTTACAAATTTTTGAGTTTCGTACATGAGTTGGGAATCCTAGTTGGCCTACACCCTAGGGGGGATTTCATCACAATTTCCTAGTAATTTTGGCTGTTTTGTCATCAGCCCCAAATAAGGTTGCATAGGTCTAAAGTCAGATACAAAGTTTCCATAAAACACCTTGGTATTTTTTAAGACTCACCATACCCTTACATTTAAAATTCAATACCATTTGGTGAAAGTTGGACCCCTCTAGAGTCATGACTAGTTAAGCTTGAATTTTGCCCAATTTGGAATTTTCTCCAAAATTCCAAAAAGAAACATTACAGTGGTATCAAAGCATGGAATTGGAACCTATGGAAGTTATTGATGATATATTTTAATTTAATAAACTCATTAATTCATATTTTGATGATATGACCAAGCAACTTATGCAAGGATTCGAATTGATGGCTAGCCAACATAGGGGTAAGCTGGCAGCAAGGGGTAGTAGTAGTTTCCATCATGGAGAGACACATAAGAAAATTATTTTTGAAGAATTTAATGATTGGTTGCATGGATTTAGACACAATAAGGAATATTTTAACTCATTAAATAACAACCAACAATCCATAAGTATGGAGGAGACCAAGGAGTCACCAAGTTCTATGGGTGGTGAAGTAGAGAAAGTATTACATCAAGAGGATAGAAAGTCACTCCCAAGTGAATTTGAAAAATATGAGGAAAAATCACATGAGAATGAACAAGAGTACTTTGAAACTGTTGAATATCATTCCAAGGCACATTGTACTATGGACATGGACCAAAAGGAATCTATTGATGGATGCTTGAACTGTGAAGGAGTACCTACCGATGGGTGCTCACAACTCTATGTTAGTGACATAGAGATCAGATTTTAAAATGTTGCTGCAAGAAAGATTTCTCATGAGCATAAATATGAATACCTTGTATCAGCTAGTGAAGAACCAATTTCAACTTCTCCATCACCACTTGAGCTTCAATAAGTTAATCAAATCAAGAATAAATAAGAAGAGGAGGTTCACTCCCTTGAAAAATCCTTCATTGAAGGGTATTTGAAGATGAGTGAAATGAATATCTATGAGGCCCTTAGAATACTCAATGACACTAAAGCATTGGTGTCAAATTATTGTTGGAAATTTTCTTCATTGGAGGATCCATCCTTCCTTGAAGACATGGATAAGATTCAAAGAGCAATGTGCAACATTGAAGGTAATTTCATGTCTTTACATTTTGATAGAAATAATTTGGTTGAGCTTGATGAATGGTTACATGAAGCATACTTGAATAATAATGAGGGTATTCATAAGCTCAAAATTCAAAATGAGAAACTTCTTGAGAGGTTTCAAGATACTTCTTCTTCCTCCCATGTTTCAGATTGTCATATGGCATATTGCTTAGAGGATTCTCATGACATGAGGGATAATGAGAAACATGTAAAATTTCAGGTTCTTTATGTGTTTGAATACGAGCTTGATGAGAGACAATCACTTGTTGTGGTGGAAGAGGAACTTGAGTTTCCTCTTGAAAATGGTTACACACTTTTTGAAGAAGTACATGATTCCGCTACCTTGGAACAAACCTATGAGTAAAGTTTTGTATTTTTGAGGGAGGTTAATGTTCCTACCTGTATGAATCCTTCACATGATGAAAGTTTGCACTTTATGATTATTTGGGTGAGTTGGTTCTTTCTCCTACATCCTACACTTCCAAATTTTGCAGCATCCATCCTAATGAAGTATGGGTGAAAGGTTTCGAACATTATATTTTTTTTAAAAAGTCTTATGGGGCATGGGATCCTCACCTATGTCATTGGGGAAGATCTGATATAATAATTGATGCTTGTGTGTATGGGCCACTTGATCATATACTTACTTGGATGTACAAGCACTTTCATGATTCCTTCTTGATGTACATTTGTATGATGTTCTTATGTTCTTTCATGATCTATATTTTGTACTCATGATGTTTGGAAGGGTGCAATACAAGAAATGGGATCCTATAATTTCTTGGTTTCAGATCACTTGGAGTAGCAATTCGATTGTTGGTTTGAGAAAGCAAACCAACCTTCAGTTGTTTGAGTTCATCTTTGTAGAGCATTGTTCCAGTTTCCTATGTGGGATACCTTTTGAGAGATGGATTCAATTTTCACATGCTTTGTGTTCATGGGATTTCATCATAGAAATTTCATGCCATGCATGTATTAGGATCATATGGGACCCTGGGATCATTTTTGGTCTCATCGGTTTCAATTGTGGGGGCAACAAGTAGCATTGGAGATTTAGTCACCACTTGAGAAGATGATTGTAATCAGAGTCGTGCAGCAGAAACCATGGTGGTTTCTCTTTGAAATTTTCTTGGAATATAAAGAAACTCAAATTTTGGTAAGCCAGTACCAACTTCAAATAATTATACAGAAGCAAAAAGGTGTGAAAGTTCATAAAGGTTTCCAAAATATGGAGATAAATATTATTTGTACAAATTTGGTTTTTATAGATTTGATTAATCCTTTTGGTTTTAGTGGAGATATTACAGGATATATCAATATGCATCTCTTTAATTTTGGGAATGCAACATTGGAGTACATGAGTGCCACTACTCAAATTGCAGCTCAAGAAAATTAATGAGCAGAACCATAAGAGAGCACTTGGTGCAAAGGAAGGAGTACCAAATGAGGATTCCACTTCAGAATATGAAAAAATTTTGCAGCATAAAAAATTGGAATTGCTTGAGGACAAGAAATCTTGAGTGGAGAGGAATTTCATGTCCCCAATTAAATTATTTCCGAATAAGACTATTTGTAAATAATGTTTCACCAAACTACTAGTTCCCTAGGTTGAGATGGAGACATAAATTTTGTAATAAGGCGATGTGGGACCCAAAAGGAATTTATTTTACCATATTCAAATTTAAATGGGTTACATAAATGATAAATGCTAAGAAAATAAGGTGGCATGTCTTCATGAAGACACTTGGTAGCTTGTGGAGCCTTTGGGTGACTAGATTCCCCACACACTGGGAATGATATTCATTCAAATTTGAACACATGGGTAATGTAACGTTATTGGATGGTGATGTGGAATAAAATATTATATAACGAGCTAAAGATTCAAATTATTAAAGGAGAGTAACTCCCATGGAAGAGGAAGAGACTAGAAGACAATGTGTGCCACTTGGAAGGAGATTCCATGCACTTTATGACAACAAATGATGAAAGATTCTATGAAAAGTATGAAACATTCAGACCTAATTTTTGACATATGACAAATATGATATGAAAGGGATAAAAATAGCCACCAAGAGATCCAATTTTGTATTTAGAGGCAGCCATTCAAATTGGGGAAAGAATTGGAGCATGGAGAGGAATACAAGTGTCATGAGAGTTGCTAAACCACTAATATGAGTTGGAGGAAGCTAATGGAGGGAAATTCGACCTTAGGAGGCTTCATGAATTTAATAAAAGGATTTAATGAGTAAGGAGAATATATTTTGATCATTTTTTAATTAGAATTTGGCATTTTGGATAGCTTTTGCTTGTCCATTGCACGGTGAGTGTTCACTCTCCCTTCTTGTGTACCAATTTCGAGGGAGTTGGATTCATTTTTAAGTTGGTTGATGGAGAGGGAATTCAAACCTCTCATTGGAGCTTAATTAAGGATTTTTAGTTGCAGGTTTAATTGATCCGGATTTATGCAGGAACACAACAGAATACACAAATAACCATAGAAACAAATATGTAGCGGAAATAACACTTCATTTCATTAATCAATAACTGAAACTTGTTTACATACAGAATGGAAATAAACTAGCTAGAGTGATGGTAGCTTATCTCTAAGAAGAGATGTGGCAGCTACATGCCTCTGAACTCTGTGTTACAATGAGGCTCGAAGGCCTATATATTATTGAGAAAAAATGGAAACCCTACACATCCAAAAACCTAACCCTAGGAGGTGAAATGCCTTAATGTGTGCCCAGTTGGGTAACTTGGTACATCAATTTCCTGGGGTCATAACTTTAGCATACTACCTCTGTTTGACGTGCATGATACATCGTTAGAAATATATGTTTAAGGACTACATCCATAAACAACAATTATTAAGTCTAGAACAGACTCATGTTTTCTCGACCATTCGATGCCGAAAAAATGTCGTTTAGGGCCTCAAAACGGCTCCGAAAGTTTAGGACCCGAAAACTGCTAAAAATAGTAAATTGTGCTACAATTAAGGAAACTGGAAAACTGAAAGAAACAATGGTGGGGGTCCAAGAGGAATAGGTGGGTGGGCACCAATATCCTCCTAGATCATTCCTCCCCCCTTAGGAAGAAATGGTCCCCATTGCGTTGAGTTCCTCCATGAGATGAGGAAACTTCTGTTGAACTTGGTCCCTGGTGAGCCACTTTCCCTAGTGAAGAAGTTGGCCTGATTTGACAACTTGATATAGCTGGATCTTCTGCTGGCGGATGTTCTTGACCTGTGTGTCCATAATTTGATCAGTTGTGGTGTGTTCCATGCGGTCGGGGTTTAACTCTGTTGGTGTGAGTTGTTCTGCCACATCTTATGTGTTTAGTAGAGGTGGAAAGAAGGGCTGAAGGCTGTCCACATTGAACACTAGGTACAGACCAAGGAATGGTGGAATACTAAGCTTGAAGGAATTGTCCTCAATATCCTTGGTGATGGTGTATGGCCCATATTAGAGTGGGCAAAGCTTGCGGTGGGGTCCAACGAGGTGCTCCTTCTGCAAATGTAGCCACACTTTGTCGCCCACATGGAAGTTGTGTTGCACCTGATGCTGATCATGTTGCTGCTTGTACTTAGCATTGGATCTGTCCAATATGTCATGAACCTATGGGTGAATGTGATGAATGTTCTCAATGAAACTATTTGCCTTGGCAACTTTAGACTGGATATTTGCTGAATTAGCCGAAGTAGCTGCAAATGGCATGGCTACGTCAATGGGACATAGTGGCTGGAATCCCAAGCCCACCTGGAAGGGGCTATGGTTGGTTGAGCTATGGAGGGCCCGGTTATAGTTGTGTTGTACATAGGGGAGGCTCTCATCCCATGTGCATGGATTCTTTGAGTTGTACATGTGCAAAATGTGTACGATCATCCTGTTGACAACCTCTGTCTGGCCATCAGTCTGGGGATGGAAAGCTGTGGACTTTGTGAGCTTGGTGTCTAGCATTGACCATAGGCTAGACCAGGATGTACTAAGGAACTTGTTGTCCTAGTCTGATATTATAGAATGTGGGATCCCAAAGTGTACCCACACTCGTTCAAAGAAGAGTTTAGCAGTGGCTGATGTTGTGATATTCTTCTTGCAGGCTTCCATTATGGACATCTTTGAGAATATTTCAATGACCACAAACACACAGTCATTGTCGTTCTTAGTAAAAGGAAGTCCTGACATGTAATCCATGGAGATGGATTCCCAAGGTCGACTAGGGGTAGGCAACGAAGTATAGAGGCCTTGCTTCTTGATGGATGGTTTGGCAATGGTGCATGCAAGGCAAGATCGAATGTACTTCCCAATGTCCTGTTGAAGGTTCAGCCAATAAAAATACTTCTGCAGTACTGCCATTTTTTTCTCAACCCTGAAATGCCTAGCGACTTGACTGTAGTGCGCTTCCCAAATCATCTTGGTACGCTCACTTGAAGGAACACAAAGGTGTTCCATGCGACATAGTAGTACATCCTGGAGGTGAAAATTTTGAACTTGGTTTCCCTCCAGGAGCATCTAGTATGTGTGGCTGAATTCTGGATCGCTCCTGTAGAGAAGCGGCCAATCAGAAGTCTCGTTCCCACAATATTTGAGCACGGTCGTTATCACCATGATCGGTGGTCGGCTGAGGCAGTCTGCAACATTATTGGTGCTTCCCTTCTTATACTTGATGTTCAAATGAAACTATTGTAGATATGTGGATCAATTCTGATGGTGATCATTATGTAACTTCCCTTGTGTCTGCATGAACTGCAGGGGTCGGTGGTCTGTGTGGATGATCGTTTCCTTCCCCAAAATGTAATGCTTCCATTGTCGACAAGCTTGTACAATGGAATACATTTCTTTGTCATAAGTGGGATATTTTTGGACTGTGTCAGACAGTGTCTCACTGTGATATGCCACTGGATGCCCTTGTTGAGTAAGGACTGCCCCAATAACATAGTCAGAGGCATCTGTCTTGATCTCAAATGGTTCTTGCAAGTTTGGTAATGTGAGCACTGGGGCACATCAGAGGCGATGTTTGAATTCTCCAAAAACCTTCTGCTGAGTTTCCAATCAAAAGAATTTTTCTTTTTCTCCTCCCTTGGTGAATTGACTTAAGGGCCAAGTGAAATGAGAGAATCCCAACACGAACCTGCGGTAGAAATTAGCAAGGCCCAGAAACTTGCGAAACTTAGTTAGAGTAGTTGGGGTTGGCCAATCCTGAATGACTTGGATCTTGGTTGGATCCACATGTACCCCACACTCATTAATAATGTATCCTAGATACTGAACCTGGGTCATGCCAAAAGTGCACTTGTCCAAATTGGCACACAACTTGTGCTACCGCAATGTTTGGAGGACCTGTCGAATGTGGTGGAGGTGCTCTTCCCAAGTCTGGCTGAAGATCAAGATGTCATCCAAGTACACTACTACAAATGAGTTGGTGAATGGCTACAAGATGTCGTCGATTAGTCTCATGAAGGTTGCAGGAGCATTCGTCAGCCTGAAAGGCATGACCAACCATTCGAAAAGGCCCTCCTTAGCTTTGAAGGAAGTCTTCCACACATCGGTTGGTTCGATCGATACCTGGTGATACCCAGACTTTAAGTCAATCTTGCTAAAATATTTTTCCCCTTTAAGCTGGTCCAAGAGGTCATTAATCCGTGGGATTGAGTACCTATTCTGGACAGTGATCTTGTTCAGCACCCGATAGTCAATATAGAGTCTCCAAGTCCCATCCTTCTTCTGTACCAACACAATCAGGCTCCCACAGGGTGATGAACTTAGCTGGATGTTACCCTTCTGTAGAAGCTCCTAAATTTGCCTCTTGATTTCATCATTCTCCAGAATAGAGCGTCAATATATTGGTCCATTGGGCAGCAGCGCACCTGGGGTCAGATCGATGGGGTGCTTGACCTGACAGTGGAGAGGCACCCCGATGGGTGAGGTGAATATGTCCCAATACTCCTCCATGACCTTTTCCATTTGTTGTTGTCGTGCAGAGGGGCCTTGTCTAGAGGTTGTGGCCATGATCTTCTTCTTTCCCTGAGGGTGGATCATCAAGAAAATAAACTTCCTAGTTTTGGAAATGAGCTTACTACATTGTTTTACAGTAACCAAAGAGATAGCGGCAGGGGGTGGTACCTCTGGTATCCTGTACAAATTATTTCCCAATGTAATAATAATAGTGTGAGGTCAGGACTCATACATAGCATGTCGCTTCCATAAGTATGGTTGACCTAATAATACATCACAAACATCAAGAGGAGCAATATCACATAATACCTCATCGATGAAGGGCTTGATGTTGTAGGGAAGGCAACAATGTTGGCTGACGCGAAGATTTCGTCCTTGGTGAAGCCACCCAATGGTGTATGGCTGCGGATGTGCTGTGGTTGGAAAACCCAACTGCTTCATGACCTCTGCTGAAAGCAGGTTCTTTTGGCTCCCATTGTCGACAATGAACTGTAGTGGGGAACCCTTTACCCACATCTGGGAGTGGAAAAGATGCTACTCCTCCTCTGAATCTTCTGGTTCTTCCTTTTGGATCTTCATGGTGGCAATGGTGGCATTGGGATCTGCATTGATAATCTTCTTCCCTCTGTGATTCCCCTTCTCGAGTTCTGATTCAGTATCAGAGTATGCATCTGATTCAAAAGCCTTTATCTCAGCCACCAGTGACTGCTTAGCCCAACACTCACTTGTGTTGTGAGTGGGGCTGTTATGGAACTCACACCACTTTCCTGTTTCCTTCTTCAGCTTTGCAGTGTTGCTCTTTGCTTGTGGATTTGGCAAGTTTTCTTAAGTCACCATGCCTTGGCTATGTCCTTAGTTTTGTGGTTTGGGGGCACCTTTCCCTTGCTTCTGATTCGTAGATCTAAAGTCTTGCTTTTTCTGTTTGAATTTTTGCTCAATTTTGGCAGCATACCGATATTCCATACCAAGCGAGGAGATGTCAAGGAACTCCATGTCCTTCTGAATGTATCTATGCAGACAAATGCAGTAATTCAGCACCAAATGTTTCTCTGAATATTTGATACCCAACTTGGTGCACAGGGTATGGAACAGATTTGTCATCTCATGCACATCTCGATCTCTTTGCTACCGCAGCGTAGTCCATTGGATTTACTTGTCCTCATAACTCCCCACCGGATAATATTGTGCCTTTATGGCATCTTGGAAAGAATTCCAAGTGGGTATGGCTGATAACGGAAAGGGCTCCTCCTCGTCCTTTCTCACACAGTAGGTTTCCCACCAGTCCTTGACATGGGGGGTGGCTTTGAGTAGAGAAAAAGTAATCTTTTCCCGGTCAGAAAAGTCATGAACTGAGAAATACCCTTCTAATAGATTAAACCATATATCTACGGTGTCAGCATCTATTCAACCATCAAATATGGGAATGTCGAATTTTTACTTGTACCTTAAAAGGGGTTGCGCCTCCAGAGTGGCTACTAGATGCAGATGCACCGCTAGTGGGAAGTCGTTGAAGGATCTAGGTGAAGTTATCCATCATCGCATTCCTTTGTTTTTCAAGGGCCTCCTCGAGCAACATTTTTATAGGATCTTCTGTGCCCCCATATTTATTTTCATCCCCCATGGGTTTTTTTTAGGATTTGTGAGGTTGATCTTGCAAAGGTTCAATTAGATCGATCCCTAACTCTTTATACCCCGCCCTCGTTGGGGACATGCAAAGAATGATCGAGAAAGAGCAGATTGCTTTGATACCACTAATCCGAATTTATGCAGGAACACAATAGAATATACAAATAACCATAGAAACAAATATGAAGTGGAAATAACACTTCATTTCATTAATCAATAACTGAAACTTGTTTACATATAGAATGGAAATAAACTAGCTAGAGTGCTGGTAGCTTATCTCTGAGANATCTATGCTACAATGAGGCTTGAAGGCCTATATATTATTGAGAAATAGTGGAAACCCTACACATCTAAAAACCTAACCCTAGGAGGTGAAACGCCTTAATGTGGGCCCCGTTGGATAACTTGGTACATCAATTTCCCGGGGTCGTAACTTTAGCACACTACCTCCGTTTGACGCGCATGATACATCGTTAGAATGATTTGTTTAAGGACTACATCCATAAGCAACAAATATTGAATTTGGAATGGACTCATATTTTCCCGACCATTCGATGCCAAAAAAACGTCGTTTAGGGCCTCAAAACGGCTCCGGAAGTTTAGGACTTGAAAACTGCCAAAAATAGTAAATTGTGCTACAATTAAGGAAACTGGAAAAGTGAAAGAAAAAATGGTGGGGGTCCAAGAGGAATAGGTGGGTGGCCACCAATATCCTCCTGGATCATTAATTTCCATACATTTGAATTCTCAACTATCTCCCTATTCTCTCATTCCTTCTTCTCAATTCCCCCACAGTCTCATGTTGATGGCACACTTGTTGGAGTGGTGCTTGCACTTTGCTGATTATAGTTGATGCAAAATATTTTATTTATGATGTATGGATCTATGATATCATTCCCATATTCTCTATAATTCTAAATATCAGAAATACATGTATGAAAGGCTCGCATTCCCTATGCTCTTGAATAACTAGTTTTCATGGATTTGGGTTCAATATTGAAGTAGTTTTATATAAGATTTGTAGGATGATTTTTCTTTGCGTTTGATGATGTTGGGGAAACCATACATTATGTAATACTATTTAGTTTAATTCACATATTCTATTCATCTCAAAATCCAAGAAAATCCTGTGTGAAAATCTTGCATTCTCATGCCATTGTATCACTAGTTTTCGTGGATTTTGGCTTCAATCTTGAAGTAGTTTTATACCAAATTTGTATGAAGGATATTCTATGAGTTGGATGATGTTTTGAAATCCATATATAATTTATTACTCTTTAATTTAATTTCCATATTATTTGTGGCTTGAAATCCAATAAAATCATGTGTGAAAGCTTGCATTCCCATGCCATTGGATCAGTAGTTTCCATGAATTTGGCTTCAATCTTGAAGGAGTCTTGTATCATAATTGTATGAAAGATGTTATATGAGTTTTATGATGTTGTGACAAACATATATGATCTGTTACTTTGTAATTTCATGTCCATATTCTCTATGGGTCGAAATCCAAGAAATCCATACGTGAAACTCTTGCAATTCTATGCTACTAATTCACTAGTTTTCATGTATTTGAATCCCATACTGAATTATTTGTATACAAGACTTGTATGAAGGGATTTATATGGTGTTTAATAGTTTTGGGGAATAATTTTTTATTCTGTGTATGGTTTCCATATGTCACATCCTGGTCTGAACCTTTAACTCTAACTTTCATATGTCAAAATCGAGATAGTTATGTAATTTCCCCATAAGCAATATCACTGAAAGTTATCAAATGAATGTGGAACTCTATAGCTAGTTTGTGTTGAAATATTGTAACTTAAAAGGAATTTCTAAATGTATTTTATTGATGTAACCCAAGGGAGATCTTAATATCCTCTGTCGGGATGTTACTATTGTAATTAGTCATCATAGAGTCATAAGGTAAAGCCTCCATTGTAATTCAGGTCATTAGTACCCTAATGAATAATATAAAATATTGTTTTGAGTCTTCCTAGGGTAAAAGTCAGTTGACATAAAGTGTATAAATAGAGGAGTTGTGTTCCTCATTAGAATACAGACTCACTCACTTGAGTAGTACATAAGAGAGAGAGAGAGAGAGAGAGAGAGAGAGAGAGAGAGAGAGAGAGAAATCAACAAGGAGGAGAATAGTTGATTTGGGGTTTTATCTTATACATATTATATAGAGGAAGTGTTGCTGGGTTTTCTTCCTCTTGAGGGTTTCCCAAGATAAATACTATGTCTATCTTGTGATTGTGTTTCCTTTAGTGATTCTGCATATGCTACTATTGTGAATTTGGATGACACACTAAGGATATCTGTCTAACATATGAAATCTTAACATGGTATCAGATGTAGCTTGAATAGGACAAGTTTCACAAGGTCAAACTCTCTCTCCTCCCTCTTCGAAAGAAATTAGGGTTTTTGCAAAGTTTGGAATTTGGAAGATCTACTTGCATAGAAATTTGCACCTCCATGGAGTGCATCTATTGATCCCAAGATCAAAGTTTTTGGGTGGTTGAATCTTCGAGAAATCCAAACCCTAGTTTGGCCCTGAACCAGAAAATTGCAAAAAACTAGAACTAGAAATTATGCAGAAGTTGCAACCTCACAAGTAAGATTTGAAGGGTGAAGATTTGGGATCTCCAGAAATCAGTTGGACCAACAAACTCGCCTCAATAAAGCACATCTCCTGGTAAGGTCAGCTTTTCATTTTGAGAAATTTCAATTTTTAGTGACCTACTAGACATGATGGCTCCAAGCACTAAGCTTGAGGATAATACAGAATGCATCGAAAAATTCCTAGCTTGAAAGTATAGGATTTCTCTCATTCTGAAAGAGAATGGCCTTGAGAAGTACACCAAGGATTAAGTTGCAGAACCTAAATAAGATGAAGCTAAGGAGAAGCATAAAAAAGACCTAATCAAGGCAATGAGTATCATTGCTGATTCTATCAAAGATCACTTGATCCCTCAAGTGTCATCTAAGAAGACACCAATGCAAATGTATGATGCACTTTCCAGAATGTATGAGGGAAGGAACATCAATAGGAAGATGAATCTGAGAGCTCAACCGAAGGGCACTAAGATGAGAAAAGGAGAATCAATTCAAGATTACTTCACAAGGGTCTCCTAGTTCAGAGAACAAATAAGTTATATTGGAGACACCCTTGATGAGGAGGAACTAGTTATGACTGCTCTCAATGGTCTCACTAGACTTTGAGACTCATTCATACAGTCTATGTGTGCTCAAAAATAAAGTATGAAGTTTTACATAGTATGGGAATATTGCATTCAAGAAGAATATAGAGTAACCAATAGAGAATCTCTACTTAGAGAAGATGATAAGCTCTAGCCATCCATACTAAAGGAAGAAAAAAATCAAACTTCAAGAAGGGTAATCATAAACCTTCAAAGAAGAAGTTTCAAAAGAAGAAGAAGGATTACTCAAAGTATCAATGCTATA
The DNA here is from genome assembly GCA_001517045.1 of Pseudotsuga menziesii. NCBI lineage: Eukaryota > Viridiplantae > Streptophyta > Pinopsida > Pinales > Pinaceae > Pseudotsuga > Pseudotsuga menziesii. The sequence goes on from LPNX011182917.1 coordinate 846,447, forward strand.
ATTGTCATAAGATATGACACCTTTCCAGAGAGTGTGAATCACCAAAGAAGAACAACTATAACAAGAGACATCATGCTCATCTATTTGAAGATGAGGATGAGGAAGAAAGACCTCAAAAGAGACCAACTAGAGAAGAAAATGTAGAAGAATATGTACTATTTTCTGCACTCTCTCAGTCTGTAACACCTGGGTAAGATACATGGCTTATTGATAGTGGTGCTTCAAAGCACATGACAAGGAATAATCAAACTATGTAAATACTTGAAGAAAAGAGATCTCCCTAGAAAGTATCATTACGAGATGACTATCAATATTCCATCAAAGGTATTGGTGAATCAAGCTACAAGCTTGACTCTGGGACTTCCATGAAGATGAAGGAAGTGTTGTATGTACCAGGTTTGAAAAAGAACTTACTTTCCTTCTATTCTCTAATAAGAAAGGATATAGAATTTCTTTTATATATGGACAAGTACTTATGTGGTCCAAAGGAAAGACACTTGAAGATGTTGTGGTCATTGGTGTAGAAGAAGTAGGGTTGTACAAACTCAAAGAAAATCCATGGACAACCCTTGTCCATGAGACTACCAACTCAAGTGAACTGTGGCATAGGAGGCTTTCTCACATCAACTACAAAGAAATTCCCTATGTGTGCAAGGTTGTAACAGGGTTACCAGATCTGAAGATCGACCATGAAGGAACTTGCAAACGATGTGCAAGAGGAAAGAACATCAAGAATCCCTTTCCAAAAAGTGAAACAAAATCTAATGGTACATTGGGACTAATTCATTCAGATGTATGTGATCCTATGCCCTCCATATCGTTAATCAGATATGAGTATTATGTCACATTTATTTGATGACTATTCAAGAAAGACTTGGATACACTTCTCGAAGAACATGTGAGAAGCATTTGAGAAATTCAAGGAATTCAAAGCCTTAATAGTGAACCAGTTAGAAAGAATAATCAAGACACTGAGATCAGATAATGATGGAGAATAAAATTCAAAGGAATTTGAAGCATTCTGTAAGGAGGTAGGAATCAAGAGGGAACTAACTACTCCCTATAATCCCCAAGAGAATGGTGTTGCAGAAAGAAAGAATAAAACTATTATGGAAGAAGTGAAAACAATGATTCATGACCAAGACATCACCATGCACCTATGGGATGAATCAACAAGAACAACCATATATGTACATAATAGATTATCTCACAGTGGTGTTGGATTCAAGACTCCCGAGGAGATGTATATAGGAAAGAAACCTGAAGTGAGCCATCTCAAGATATTTGGATGTCCAGTATATGTACATATTATGAAAGAGAAGAGAACCAAGTTGAATCCTTCTGGAAATAAGGGAATATTTGTTGGATATTGTGAAGTCTCCAAATTCTTCAGGATATACATTTTAGGATTCCATCATATCGATATTAGTAGGGTTGTAACATTTGATGATGCTGATGGAAGTATTGAAAAGTACAAGGAAATATTTGTGGCTAGAGGATTCTCTCAAAAAGAGGGGATTGATTATAAAGAGACATTATCTACAGTAGAAAGGTACACTTCCATCGGAACCATCGTGGCACTTTCTTCCATGATGAAGTGGGATCTACACCAGATGGATGTAAAGACAACCTTCCTGACTAGTATAATTGAGGAATAGGTTTACATCGAACATCCACAAGGATTTGAATTCGAAGACATAGTGGCTCATGTATGTAAGTTGAAAAAGGCTCTATATGGACTGAAGCAAGCTCCTAGATATTGGTATGGGAGAAAATATAGCTTCTTGATAAGCTTGGGCTTTACCAAGAGTAAAGGTGATCGTAAAATTTACATGAAGGTTATGTATTATGAACCAATCATACTATTACTGTATGTGGATGATCTATTTCTGACAAGAAATGGGAAACAGGTCATAGATTGCAAGAAGAAGCTAGATGAAGAATATGAGATGAAAGATCTTGGATTGATGCATTATTTCCTTGGGCTAGAAGTGCGGCACATCCCAAAAGGAATATTTCTAAACCAGGGAAAGTATACAGTAGAAATCTTGAAAATATTTGATATGTTGGATTGTAAATCCATGGCTGCACCCATGGACCCAAAATTGAAGTTGTTATCTGATGAGTCATCAGAGTTAGTGGACATGAATCAATATATACAGATCATTGGGTCATTGATGTATCTAATGAATACAAGGCCAAATATATGGTTTGTTGTGAACACCTTAATCCAATATCTAGTGAAACCTAGACGAGTTCACTTGATAGCTGCAAATCATGTGATGAGGTACCTAAAAGGTACGATAGACTTGGGACTTTACTATGGTAGAGATCACGACTACAGATTGTATGGATATACAGATTCATATTGCGTAGGAAGTGTCGCAGACACGAAGAGCACCTCAGGTGGATGTTATTTTCTGGGATCCGCCATGATCTCATGGTCTAGTAAGAAACAATCCAACGTTGCTCTCAGTACAAATGAAGCAGAGTACATAGTAGTTTGATCCACTAGTTGTGAAGTGATATGGCTTCAGAAACTGATGTCAAGACTATTTGACATATATTTGGACACCACAATGATTCTTTGCAACAACCAGAGTTGCATAAATATGAAAAATAATCCAATCTTCCATAATAAATCAAAGGACAGAGAAATCCAATATTTTTGTATAAGGGATATGGTAAAAAAGGGAGTTATAAAGCTCTAGGATGTGAGAACCGATGAGCAAGTTGTTTATGTACTGACCAAGCCTCTATCTCGAGTAAATTTTGAATATTTTTGTGACAAGCTTGGTGTAGTTGCAAAATAATTTCCTCGCAAGGAGGAACAATAATGATACTACAAATGATGAAGATATGGATTCTCTTCAGAAAGGAGGAATAAGTTGAAGATATGGGCTCCCCTTAGAAAGGAAGAAAAGGTCGAATATATGAACCCTCCTTGAACAAAGGTGGAGAAGGTTGATAATATGTATCCTCCCAGGAAAGGGGGAGTGATGATAAGACTAACATCGATGATGGGATGAAAATGATGTTGACAAGGTCTGACATTCACTTATGGACGATAGTATCCTCTCTTGAGGATTGAAATTATAACACTCTGTTCATGAGAGTGGTCCTTACTAAGGATGGCCTTGCAGATGTTACTCTCACATGGAGAGTACCCATATTTAGTTGTGGATACCGTAGAATAACAATCGCTTAGTAGTGGTCCTATACTTAGTGGCAAGGATGCTCTATGATGAGTCCTTACGGATGACAAGGCCAACATTTACATGTGGTCGAGATCTTCTTTGTATACATTACTCTTGTATGGAAATTATACCTAAATTTATATGTAGATACCATAAAACAACATAATATTGGGACTGGTCCTAGCCTCAGTGGAAAGGATGCTCTATGATGAGTCCTCGCTGATCCGATTAGAGTTGGTAGGTTTTCGAGCTTCGACAAAGTCTAGCACTTCAACTGCTTCGACTAATTTCACTTCTTCAATAAGTTCCACCTTCGAAAAGTTCCACATTGGCTTTGACAAGTACGGACCGCGACAAAACTAGCCTCGGCAGGTTTCACACGACTGTCGAACATCGATAGAATGTCTCTGTCTTCCAGTCATCTGCGATAGTTGAACTTTTGAACTGTTATAACTTATTTTGTAATTGAACATAATGGGTAGTCACCCAAGTGTCTTAGCAACCTATATAAGCATGTACACTAATGTAATATATAGTATTCAGATTCCTCCATCTTTCATGGAGAAGAAGTAATAATATGGTTCAAATTCTTGCATATTGTTTGTATGTGTACTTTCTATTGACCTAAGTATATTCCCTATTTTACTTGTATTATTATATGCTTTCACCATAATAGTACTCGACTCATTCAGTCGACTGTTGTCCCCATTGTGCACATGGGCATGACTTGGATCATTGGTATCAAAGCAAGATCTTGTTCAGAGCTTAAGTTACATAAGCACCTCCATCAAAGCTATTTAACTTATGCCTATTCAAACATGCTTGCAAACTAAAAAAACAAGAAGACACTTCCTTCGACTTCAAAAAGATGGCCGAAGAAGCAGACAATATACATGCAACTGACGAGATAGAACAAATCATAGAAAAAGCACTAGCTCACCAGCGGACCGAGATGTTCTCCTAGTTCAGTGAAATTCTCATGCGAGTTCTTCGAAATCCAAGGAATCCTTGACATGAACTCACTACGATAAAATCACCCCCTTCAAAGTGAAAATGAATATGTACATACCAAACCTTGAAGGAAATATTGACGTGGAATCCATCAAAAATTGGGTGCAACAACTGGAATCTTACTACTCAGTGAATCAACTCTTCAAAGTAGAAAATATCACCATTGCATCCTTAAAAATTTCAACCTCTGTACACTGCTGGTGGGAGAATTTATCGACAAAGATGGAAAAATAAGGCGACCCCATAGACACATGGGTAAAATTTGTCGAATATGTCTGAAAGGATTTCTATCCACCCAAGTATCTTGAACAATAGTATAAGAAGTGGCAGCAGCTGAGGAAATGGAAAGACTAGTCTATACATAGTTACACTAACGAGTTTTATTGACTCATGGCTAGACTTGGCATCTAAGAAGAAGATAAATTGCTTGTCCTGAAGTATGTCAGTGGTTTACCCCCGTACATTCAGCAATAGATGGAGTTTCTGACTGTCAGTATGCTTGCAGATGCATTTCATTATTCCATTATGCCAACATGATAGAATATAAACAAAAAGGAAAAACACATTTCACGAATAAGCCAACGGGTCGAACATCTGATAAGAAGTCACCAACCAATTATGACAAGTTCAAGAACCCTTCTCAGCCGAATTCTCCAAATCCCGATCATCAAAATAACTTTTAGGAAGACAAGAGGAATCAAAACAAACAAGCTCCTACCAAGAAATGGTGTGATTATCACAGTTCAACATGGCATGATACGTCAGAATGCAAATATCAAAATAAATTTTTGGAAAAATTGTCGACATCCAACTTGTATGATAGAAATCTGGTATAATCTAATCCATATGCATCAACCCTCTTGGCTTCGACCTCGACCACTCCAACAACACCAACTATCATCGACGAGCAAGGAAAAGGGCGTCTGTTCCATACATGGATATGGGTTCAAAAAAATCCATTACATATGATTGTGGATAATGGTAGCCAGAATAGCTTTGTTTTTGAAGACCTTGTGAATAAATTAGGTCTTGTCACCACTCCACATCCTTAGCCTTACAATATCAGTTGGATGAAGGATGGGTAGGAACTAAGAATCACATGGCAATTCCAACTCGCCTACTTCATTAATCCTTTTGAAGATGAAGTACTCTATAATGTGGCACCACTTTCCGTACTCGACATCTTGTTCGGGAAACCCTACCTATGGGATCGACACGGTACGTATCAGTCACGACCTCAAAAGGTGATTGTCAAAATGTGGAATTAATGGTATGGCATACCAGAGCGACAACCCACATCAATGCCTACTATGATATCTGCAAACAAACAAAGAAACTTATCAATCATTCTCAAATGTTCGCATTAATCATGATAAAGCCTCAACATTCCAAGAATACTGCAGCAACAATTCGACTCACTAAACAATGCAGCTCCCGACAACAACAACAAATCAACCACATTCTTGAGGAATACCAGAACATATTTCAAGCACCAAATAGAGTACCTCTGCATTGTCAGGTAAAACACTCCATTGAACTTATTCTTGGTTCTTCGTTACCTAACACATCTGTTTACAGAAGATCCATTCTTGAAAATGAAGAGACTCACAGGAAAATCCAGGATTTGATCGACAAGTGTCATATTTTCCTCAACTCCTCTCCTTGTGGAATTCCAGTCATCCTCGTTCCAAAGAAATACTGGACTTCATGCATGTGCATTGACTATCGGGATCTCATTTTTTTTAGTGAAGAACATATACCCTCTTCCACGGATAAATGAACTCATCGAAAAATATGAAAGGTGCTAAGTTCTTTACGAAACTCAACCTGAATTCAACATACAACCAGATTCCAATCGAGTCCATCGATGTATGGAAAAAAAATTTCAAAACCAAGGAAGGATTGTTTGACTGGTTAGTCATGCCTTTCGGCTTAACCAATGCACTTGCAAACTTCATGAGATATATGTGTTAACACAGTTATTTAGCTGGAGGATGAAAAAACCATGATGAAGGAGAAATAATAAGCTGTTTGTTGAACCTTGGTTAAAATATATATTATAAGAGTATGATGATAGGCAAAAAATCGATCATGTTATCAAAGATCTAATGGTGCATAATGAAAATTCGAAAATCAATGGCCTAATACTATGTCCACTATCTAAAAGTGCAAGGAAGATAAAGTATGTCCAGGCGTTTAATAAGGTACACAGATCAATGGCTGTCGATCCGGCTCGAGCAGATGCATGGTCTATAGTTAATCCACCTTGTGAAGTCGCATGTTGATTAAGGAAATAGAGCCCGGCGGAATCGAGTACATACCACTCGATCCAACGATGGCGAGATGAAGGCATATCACATCGATGATCAGGGGTAATTCCGAAGCCAAAACTTGCATGGTAGATAAATCCAAAGCACCCGACGGAATTAGTTATGTGGCGATTGATCTGACGGTTGGGAATTAAAGATGAAGTGGATCAACGTTCATAGATGATTCTGGAACATGAATTCACACGATGGTTAAAATAGCAGAGCCTAGCGGAATTAGGTAGGTGTCACCAAATCTGACGGCTGAGAAATAGTGGTCGATCACATCGACGGCTGTGGACGATTCTGGAGCATGAAGTTGCGTGAAGGATAGTGCCGGGAAGCTCAGTGGAATCGAGTATATGTTTCTCGATCTAACGACGGAGAGATAAGGTTGATCATTTCAACGGTTGGAGATGATTCCGGGGTGAAAAGTTGCATGATGTTTATAACAAGGGCGGCCGGCGGAATGAGGTACGTGGTATTTGATCCAAGGGTGGAAATTCAAGGTGGGTTAAATCAATGGTCTCAAATGGGTTCGGGGCGTGGAAGTGCATGGTAGATAAAAGTAGAGAGTGGTCACGGAATATAAACCGCTGGTCCACGTGGCTGAATGTGATAGACTCCGGAGACAAAAGTGGTTTATGGAAAACCACCCAAAGCATGCTCCCGAGTGGGGCCTATAAAAGCAAGGTTGACTTCTCTCGTGGTTATTTTATTCGCTCGAGACGGGAGAAAAGGAATGACGATTCGTCAACTTCCATTTGTCAGTTTCAGGCACGCTTCGAGCACGCATCGCTACTGGTGACAGGTAAAGCTTAAACCTGTGGTTCATCCATCTAAATTTCCATTGTAAATTGAATTATGGACCAGGAGAAAGGATTACAAGAATCTGGTAGGGTTATAGACGACAGGGAAGAATTTTTAGTGGACAGAGACAAGGGAGTATGTGACTCCTTCCTATCTACTGGAAGCGTGTCTGTTAGTAAGGAAAAGACTGCCCAAGGTATCATATGGAGCTTATATGGAGCTTGAGGTATCAATCAGAGAGATGATGGAGTGTGACACCCTGAGCGTAGAATAGTGGAAAGCTGTAGAGAGATTCGGAAAGACAAAATACATCTTGCACACATAGAGACAGGTGTTATACAACAAGGAGCTAGCTGGACGAAGACAGGGAGTTGACTGGGTGAACACATGGAGCTGACTAGGAGAAAGGAGTTTTACCGAGTTGATTTTAGCTTTATGATCTGTTAGGATTGGAACAGTAATTTATTCCTAGAAGTTAGGGATTTAGTTACAAGACTCTAAATTAAGCTGATCATTCAGTTGGAAATCTTCTTGGAAGATCTATTATTTTTTGTATATATTTGCATCTTTTTTATGAGATGGGGGTTCGAACCCATCGTGTTGTGGAATAATTTTGGAGAACATATCTATTTTTGAATAAAAAAGTGAATGCATGAAGGTTTATCAGAGATTCCTGTGTCATTGATATTACATTCTGTGCTTCTTTCTTTATGTGATTGTATTTCCCCAGTGTAACACTGCATTTTGTTCCTTCTTCGTATCTGAAATACAGCGTTGGGTGATTAGAATTCATATGCATATGCTCTAGTCATCATTTTCAGATATTTTATATTTTTCTACTAAAATTGATATAGAATTCATCTTTGATGCTTTATATCAGTGGGCTGTTTCCTCGTCTCTTCTGTTTCACCTGGATTAAATTGAACGACTGTGATGCTGTGATTATCTTGCCTTTGATGAATTTCATGTATATGTCTTTGTGAGACCTTTTATGTATGTGACTCCATGCCCAATGGTTATGTGATTGTTTCAGACATACATACAAAATTTTCAAGTATTGTTTTATATATCTGGTCCTGATTAAATCTTTATTGAGAGATCCCTCTCTGGAAGAAAATACCAGTTTCTTTCTAAAGTGGTTTTGCTGTTACCTTGGAGTTTACCTTTTACAACCTTGGGTACATTCTGAGTGCTAACAATATGGATGACCGTCTATGATATTTCATCGATAAGTGTGTCATTTTCTATCTCGACGATATCTTGATTTTCAGTCGATCATGGGAAGAACATGTCAAACAACTTCGACAAGTATTCAACACTCTCCAGCAATATCGACTATATCTAAACATGGAAAAATGATCATTTGCGATGACCAACATCAAATATTTGGGGTATGCAATTGACTCTATCGGCATTCATGTCGACCCAGGAAAAGTACAGATCCTCAAAGAGTGGCCCATTCCTTAAAAAATTCATGAACTAAGAATTTTTCTTGGTTTGGAGAATTTCTATCGACGATTCATACTTGGCTTCAGCCACATTGGATGGCCTTTGAATTAGTTGACGAAATGAAATGGGAAAACTGTCTTCAAATGGACACTGACACAAAAACAAGCTTTGTATTGCACCAGTACTTGTGTTATATGATTTGCATCAGCATTTTGAGATTGAGACGGACACATCATACTATGCTCTCGGTGCAGTGATCACCCAGTCAGGTCACCCAGTCGTGTTTCATTCCAAGACTTTCAACGACACTGTTATAAGGTACTCGACATATGAGAAAGAATTGTATGCCATTGTGTAAGCTCTTAAATAATGGAGACACTACATTCACAGTAAGGAAACAGTCATCCTCACTAACCATAAACCTTTGTAGTTCACTCCATCCCAGTTGAAACTACAAACAACTCGACAACTCAAGTGGATTAATTACCTACAACAATTTCAGTTGGTAATTAGGTATCCGAAAGGCAAAGCCAATTCCGTAGCCGATTGTCTTAGCAGACCACCCATTACTCTACTGTCTACAGTGATGAGTATGAAGGGTTAGGACACCACTACTTGGCCACAATTTTATTCAATGGATTGTGATTTCTCCGTAATTTATCGACATCTTTAGATTGACATGATGTCTACTATCAACTACTTCCTGAAAGGCACCTTGTTAACAAAAAAATTGTTCACCTAGCTCTACATGGTCTAACCCACATACATACATCATATTCCTACCATATTTCCCTTATTTTTTACCTTCACAATTATATTTCCAGTCCAAAACATTATTATTTACTATGGTTTACCCTCATTCTCTCCCAAAAAGGGTCAAAAAACCCTAAAAAGGGCTCAAAAACCCTAAAAAGGGTAAAAAACCCTAAAAGAGAGAAAAGGTTAAAAAACCCTAAAAACATATTACAAATACAACGTGAAGGTCTCTCCTAAAATATCCTTACACCTTTTTTCCCATTGTTTATTTTGTGAGTACGGTGAGACACCTTTTACTCTCAAGTATTCACACACCATTTTGCCATCATCCCATTGCCCTACCATTCCCACTTAGTACGTCGAGACATTCTCCATACCCACTTGGAGAACCATCTTGTGGAGAGGTGAACCATTTATGAGACGACCATGGTGGCCCATTTTTACAAGAAAGAAGGTATAATTTTCATTTATTTGCATTTTGTTTAGTTTATCCCTTGTATATGTTTATATGCTTATGTTTAGACATTGTTTATTTCTGTAGTTTTTTCATGAAATCTACCTGACTGACCCATTGACATAAGGTTGTTTCTTCTGCACGTAACAGGGGTAAAAACCCCGTTACAGTTTTTGTGACTCCACTGGTCGATCCTCTTGGATCTTGATTTTGCAGATTTTTCTTTAGTTTCTACCTTCATCCGTCACCGATCAGGGCCCCACGCAAACTATCTGAACCTTCATAGCACTAGTGCCTGCCCCCCTTGGCCCTTGTTGGCCTTGTTTTTCTGATTTTTTCCTGTTCGACACCATTCGCTCTTATCGGGTCATAATCCATGACCCAGTCACACCTTTCATCTAGATAAGCACGACCTAGGTCACGACCCTAACCCTAATAAGCGTGACCTAGATCACAGAGCTCGATCGCTTCTGTCTCAGTTGACCAAGCGACTCCATTCTCCCCTGTAGTCCCTTTTTGAGTGTCTCAGTCATGCCTACTCCTCTCTTAGGCGCGACTTGGTTGTTTTCTATCCACATTGCCTCTACCTCCCTATTTTTTGTGACCCCAATCGTGTCTGTTCCTCAAATAGGCATGAATGTCAGTTTATAGTCGGTTTTTCATACCTATTTCAGACCCTTTTCTATTCCACACTTTGTCTAGACCTATTTTTCCTTTCCAAACCTGCTCTGTTACAACACCTTGCTTGTTCCTTGTAGAAAAATCCCTTGTTACACATTTATTTCAAGGTTGGAAGGAAATTTTTACATATAGATGCACACATACTCACACCATTAAGTGAACACAATCGGTTCATGACCCTGAGCAGAGCCATTAAAAATAATCAATTAACATAATAACATTTGGATTGGGACATAAGTCCCATCCACAAAACTATGGGAAGTACTTGGGAATAGCCCTAAAACTCATTGTGATGAGTACCACAGGAACCCCAAAGTAGCTCACCATTGAGAGGACCTTCCAAGAGAAAAGGGCAATGACCCCCACTGAATTGACTAGATTCCCACCCGTGAGGAAAACCAAGAGATGTCGTTTGTGGAAAAGCAGTTAACAGTTTTACTTGCGCCATGGAGTGAGGGGTACTTCCCCAACATGCAAGTTGTCAGACATCAATGGTGGTAGAGTGACTCCTTTTGAACTATTAGGAAGCCATTTAAAATCAAGTTCCATATTCATTTCCTATTACTACAATAAGACATCATTGATCCACCACGTTATTCCTATTGGCTTAGGGGGAACACCCCTAAGTTCGGTTCTTTGAACCATCACAGTCAAAGCCATCTTCAATGCCACTCACCACCTTCAGAGTTGCACACAGCCTCCGAATCAGATTTGGATTCCTACCAATATGAACCTACTTTGTTTACTACCCCATCTAGCGCCATGGCTGGCACACATCCCGATCCCTTCCACAAAGGGATAGTTGGCCGTGGACCTATGTCCTTGCCATCCATCATCATGCGTATCCCCGCCAGTGGACCCATTGCCACTACACACGCTGATGTAGGTATGCTACCCACTAGTGGAGGCCTCGCACCAACTACCGTGGTTCCTAGAGTACCACTTTTATACCTGGTGGCAGTGGCCCTTCCACGTCCATTCTGACTATCCCTACTATGGGAAGTCAGCTACATCCACCCCCCATCATGCATGGGACCTATGTTCCTTTAACCACCGATACCATATCTAGTCTCCCCCGAGCCAACCTCAGTTCTAACCTACCTTGCATGGCTAGAATTAACCTACCACATTTGGCAAGGCTAACAAATGACCCCATCAGTCATCAACCACACTGGCCTCCCATTGCTACAAAACTTCCCTCAGACATCCCAAAGTTTGAGGGAAAGGCAGGGGAGGACCCCAAGAACCATATCATGTCTTTCCACTCGTTGTGTTTATCAAACAACATTATGGATGACTCTGTCCGATTGAGGTTTTTCCAGCACACACTTATGGGTGCTCTGGCCAAATCGTACATAGAGTTGCACCATGCCTCTTACCCCGATATCTCCTCACTTTCCTCCATGTTCCTTCAATACTTTCAACTACCTGTCCGATATGACAAGGGAGTGGAGATCCTTTTATCCTACCGTGAAAATATAGCTACCTACATCACGGATCACATCCATGAGTGGTGATGTACACATAGCTTGTGCAAGATCCAATTGGATGATAGGGTCTTCCTTGACTGGTTTTTGAAAAGCTTACTCCCACCCATAGCCAAGGACATCACCGCTGAGCGACCCTAATATGAGGAGGAGGCCATCTTAAAGGCTCAACAGTTTGACTTAATCTACATCCAGCTAGGGTATTTATATACCATCATACTAGATGCTCCCTGTGCTGACACCTCTCACCATGATATGCCGGGGGCATCCCATGTTGCAGATGGAGTTATCATCTCTATCACACAAAACCCTTAGTTCTATGCGGCACCTCCTATGATGTCACCACACCTAGGAATCACCCATAGTGTTTCCCAACCCAATTATATCCCCGATTACTCATGGATGATGGCTCAGTCCAGAGTCACCACCTCCTACGCACCTCCCACGCCAACTCATCACGTCCATGGACCGAATTTTTTGGCACAGTCGTATTCAGGCCAAGTGGCCAGATTTGCAACCCATTCAGCTCCTCTATGCAACCCACTCTGGCTCCAAATCCATCCCCTCTGCTTTCCATGGGACAGGTTTATGCTTAGCAAAAACTTCCTGAACAACCCACCCCCAACAACCAATAAGGGCAGGGAAATAAAAATCGAGGAAGAAACTGGGGAAATAATTAGCCCCAAGGAGGTGACCAAAAGACTAACCTTCCCACAAACAACAGTTCCAACCCATTGACACAAAACCCCCAGCATCTTGATCGACCGGGGAAAAAACCACAGTTACGGACCAATCATCCATGTGCTATATGCAACACCTACGGTCATTACACTCATCTGTTCCCTCACATGCCTCGCGTTTGACAACTTCTCCAGAATGACGCTCAACATGATACCAATGCAGCGGCCCAGGCTCAGCCAGACCCAATGCCACTAGGTCCTCTTCCTATGGTGCTCCAAAACCCCATACCACACCAAAGAATGGTTGCAACCCAACCCTTGGCCCCACCTGCTCCCGCTGCGACCCCACCTACAGAGGTTGGAGTCAACGACCTCATGATAGTGTCATCCAAAGTCAACATCTAGACTTGATGCAACCAGTATGGATCCATAAGAGAAACTATTGACCCATCAATGATGTCTACCTCTAACACTTCCGATATTCCCATCGACTTATTGTGACACGCCACCGATGGGGCAACCAGAATCCCACAGTTTCCTATACATTGTATCACAAACAATGCTACTGCTTGAGCTGCCCTCAACTATAGCATAGTTGGCGACTTGGCCCAATCACTTGCAGCCATGTCCTCTCTGGAAGTGCTTAAAACTTTCACATCACAACATAAAGCATTGTTCTGTGCAATAGGTTTTGTTGATCCCTCTGATTCCAGGTTGATCACCTTTGATCTGGATCAAGGAGAACCTAGAATGTCACCCATTGTCACCTTCCAAATCCTGGTCTCAATTCGGAATTTGATTGTACATCAATGCGTTATCGATGAAGGGGAATCCACCTGTGTTATGTCAACATTTGTTTGGCAGGAACTCAGGTCCCCTACCCTTCAACCTTCCATTAGCACCCTTCGTGCCTATGATGGCCACTCTACTAAGTCCCAGGGAATTCTTATGAATGTCCCTATTGAGTTAGCCGGTAAAATGGTTTTGATTGACATTGAGGTTATTAATGCTCAAATTGATTACAACCTTCACCTAGGATGTATCTACATGTATTCCATGCTAGCTGTGGGCTCCACCATCTTTCGACTCCTGATGCTCCCTCTTGATGGAAGGATTGTGACTATCAACCAGTTGACTTACTATGATTTGAAGGGGCCAGCCACAGTGGAACACATCATTCCTACCATTAATACTTCCTTTGAAAATGTGTCCATTCCTTCCTTATCTGTTGTTGGCCCGTGCTTATTTTCCAACACCCCTATGACGAACACCTTCCCTTCCTTACCACCTCCACCTCCACCGACTAACATAGCGGATTTTTGTACTATCACATCTAGTAGAATCCTGACCACATCGCAACATCAGTCGAAACCCCAACCATAGTCACCCGAGAATTATTGGGGCTCGTTCCCGACCCACACGATTCCCTTCCTTTTTCCACCATCTAGAATTGTGAGCAAGCTTGTCATGGCTCCTCTCAATTTACCTAATTTCATGTTGGGAATTCCCTATGGTACCTCGACCCACCCACCCCATCTTCAATACCCCAGGTTGTGTTGAATCCCATCCAACCTATTGAGATGGAGTCATGCCTTCCTCCTGGACCATTGAAATCGTCTTCCATTCCCAAACCTACCCCTCCTCTTCCAAAGAAGTCTGGGGAAAGGCCACCAAAGTACCAGCTGAGCCTCATCTGACTCCACCTTGCCCTTTGTGTGATATCAAAGGTCATTCAACAAAAAATTGTCCATAGTTACCTATCCTTCGCACACACATGGACACTATGGATACATCTGATGGTACTCCAGTAGTCATCATCCCAAATCTACCAACATTGAAGAACAAGTCATTGAGGACCAACCATCCTTGTGCATTTTGTAGCTTGTATCCCCATTAATATCACCATTTCCTAGACTTGTTCAAGTATTGGTCAGTCCTTCACGACCTTTAAAAAACCTCTCGTGAGTACGAAATCACCGTAATCAAGGAAATCCACCCTCCAGCTTCATCCTCAAACACAACCAGCCCCATATACATGATCTCCAGTTTCGCTAGCCCTTCCGTCTCCTCAGACCTAGAAGATCCCTCCAATCTATCCATGCATTGTTTCAACAACGATGAGGAGATTCTTGAATCTCTTTCGACTCCTGAATACCCTTGGGATGATATGCACCATCGCTCATTCTTTATTCACAAGGAACCTCTTTCATCGTTCGATCAGTACTCAATCACAGCCAAAGACTTCATCCACGAGAAAGTCGATTGGTTCAAGAACCCCATTGCAGCACTCAGAACCTTTGATGAGGGAAACATGGTAACATTTCTCCCACCATTAAGGTTAACATATCAACCAACTCTGAAGTAGTTGAAGACATTACACTCGAAGCATCTTGTTCCCCTAAAGAAGTTCCTTCCTACAAATCACTTTTTTAGGAGTTCTGTGATATTTTTGCTTGGTCCTATACCGAGATTCCTAGGATGGATCCATCAATCATCGAACATTGTATCGACACATGGCCTGATGTGGCACCTGTTCACCAAAAAAAAAGACACATTCACCCATTAAAGGCTCCTGCATTCAAAGCCAATATCGAGAAACTACGTAAAGCAGGTTTCATATACCCCATCATGTATACCACTTGGGTTTCTAATCCCATCCCCGTTAATAAAAAACAAGGTACCATTTGCATCTATACTTCCTTTTGTGATTTGAATGTGGCATCCCCCAAGGAAAATTTCCCTACTCAGTTCATTGACCAAATCATTGAATCCTGTGTCGGGCATGAGGTCTTTTCTTTCATGGATGGTTTCTCTGGTTATAACCAAATTCATATCCAGAAGGAAGACCAGTACAAGACTACTTTCACAACCCCCTGGGCATGTTTTCATATCGCGTAATGCCATTTGGTCTAAAAAATGTTGGAGCCACTTTTCAGTGGGCCATAAATTTCTGCTTCCATGACCTTATCCATATCATATTAGTCTACCTGGATGACCTCACGGCTCACTGTCGAAAGCGTTCACAACATCTAGACGAATTACGACAAGTCTTCTTATGATGTCGCAAATACAACGCCTGCTTGAACCCTCTTAAGTGTGTGTTTTGTGTCCCAGCTGGGAGTTTACTTGGGTTTATCGTCTCTCATAAATGGATTGTGGTCGAACCTCTCAAGTTTCAAGCCATTCTGAATCTTCCCTCACCACAAACTTTGCAGCAACTGTAGAGTCTCCAAGGCAAGGCCAACTTCCTTCATCGTTTCATTCCGGATAATGCGACCAAAGTCCATGGTTTCTTATGACTGCTCCATATCAACATTTTGTTTGTTTGGGATAAGCATGCATAAGATGCTTTTGACGCATTAAAACAAGCTTTGGCTTCCATCCCATTGTTGTCTTTACTCGAATTCACAAAGGATTTCATTCTCTACATGTTGGCATTTGAAAGTGCCATCACCGGAGTTTTGGTCCCAGAAGACGATGCTCGTCAAGAGCATGTGATATATTATGTAGGTCAGAAATTTTTTGCCCCCCCCTACTCTACCCAACGGAAGAGAAGATGGCCCTCACTATCATCTTTTCTATTCAAAAGCTACACTATTACATCCTTTTGAGACGCACTAGAGTTGTGGCCAATTCCAACCCCGTGAGGTACTTCTTGGGTTTTCACCTTATATAAGGTCATACTGCCAAGTGGATTGATGTTCTCCAAGAGTTTGACTTGGAATTTGTTGCCCCCAAGAGCACCAAAGCTTTGGCATTAGCTACGTTAATGACAGACCTTCCTTCATCATCTGCATCACCACCGATCACGATCAACCTTCCAGACAAATTCCTATTTGTCATTTCTACAGAAGACCCATGGTATGGGGGAATCCTCATGTATCTGAGCACTCAGAAATTTAGGGCCCATCTAAGCCACGAAGATTAATGGAACATCCAACACCAAGCTACTCATTATCTCCTTATCGGGGATGTCCTGTACCGTCATGGTGTCAACACTGTTTTACGTTGTTGCCTCACTCATGATGAGGCTGAATAAGTATTGAATGACTTTCACAGTGGATCCTGTAATGGCCACCTCTCTAGGTTGGCCATCACCCGGAAGATTCTCCATGGTGGTTATTTTTGGCCCACCATTTTTGCTGATTGCATCCACGTAGTCAAACACTGCTGCAATTTTTAGCTCTTTGATCCAAAAGCAAGGACTCCTCCCACGCCATTACATCCCGTAGTCACAGTCGGTCCCTTCTGCAAGTGGGAAATTGAATTCATGACTTGTAATCCTACCTCGACCAACGGTCATAATTACATCATTGTCGTCATCGACTACTTCACTAAATTGGTTGAGGCTATGCCTACATTTAATTGCAAAGCCGACATGATGGCGCGTTTCTTTTTCAACAACATTATCACACATTTTGGTGTCCCCCAGCAGATAGTCTCAGACCATAGTTCTCACTTTGGATATGTGGTTTGGATAGAGCTTTCAACCATGTTGAAGTTTGAACAATAGTACTCCTATGCATACTACCCTTAGTGCAATGGTCAAGTTGACGCTATGAAAAATATTCTCAAAACCATGCTCCAATGAATGGTAAACAAACATAAATACAACTGGAACCAATTTCTCTTTTCCTCCCTCTGGGCCTATCATACATCCACAAATACCACCATCGCTTTTACCCCATTTCACTTAGTACATGGCATCGAGTCGGTACTTCCCATTGAGTTCCAGATTCCATCACTACTCCTTGATGTCAAGATTCTCCCCGATACCTTGTGATTAGAACAACACCTTATTATGCTCAAAAAAACCAATGAGGACCGTTGTGCCACTCTCCAGATGAACGAAGCGGCTAAGGCTCGGTCGAAGTCACATTACGACTCCCATGTCCACCCTCAGACCTTTAGCAAAGGTAACCTCGTCCTCATTTACGACCAAGCCAATGATAATATATGGAAAGGGAAGTTCGATTCCATGTGGTACGATCCATATGTCTTCCATCCCTTCCTTGGAAAGGGGGCATATATTCTTACTGACTCTGATGACTACCTATTGAAGAATCCCTGCAATGGGCTCTACCTCAAGAGGTTTTATGCTTGATGTCACCATGAGTCACTTGTATTATAGTTTTTCTTTTTGTTTTACATCATTCTTGTCACAAGTCTTACAATTTGTTTCCTTAGTTGCTCCAGATGGACCCTACCTCGCATCACTACATTGGATTCACTGATGGAGCAAGTAGATGGTATCCTAAGCTCACCTCAACTGCGTGGGCTATTCATTCCCCATCACATGAGTTGATCCATATTGATGGAATGTGTGTTGGAATTTATACCAACAACCAGGCTGAGTATGATAGTGTCATTGGCCTCTTGGACGCTGCCCTCCATTTGGGTATTTTTCACCTTGATGTCTTCTTAGACTCCCAATTGCTTGTCTCCCAGTTGAATAACTGTTATCGGGTACATGATCCTTGTCTCTTTAGAAAGTTCCCATGCACTCGACATTTGGTTAGGAATTTTGAATCCATCACATTCATGCATGTTCCTGGAAATATCAATAGTGTAGTGGACCAAGTGGCTAATGACGTTCTAGAATGGCACATCAATCATCGCATATAGGAAATAAAACTGCATTATGCATCATCATATAATCATGCATACATATGTCATACACATCATATAGGAATCATCATCATAAAAAGACTCATATAAAAACCATAAAAAAGTGCATCCACGTGCATAAATATATCATCATATAATAGTGTTTACAAAAATGAGAAGCCCCATAAGCTTTCTCGACTGAGCATACATATCATACAAAAATCCTAATGCACCACTACACTAGGGAAAACACCACTAGTTGCGAGTCAGAATCAAATTCCTCCTCCTAATACAATTCTATATCCTCCTCTGTGTCCTCCTCACTGGAGTCCTCCTCCTCCTCCATCATCACATCACCCTGTGTCGCTGCTTGGACATACTCGATAGTGACTGCAATCCTCTTCATTAAGGGGATCCACTCTGGAGGAGTGTGGTAGCATGTGACGATTGGTCATCATACAGGTACTGCTATCCATAATCAATGACCCCCTCTAATAAATGATCTATATCACAACGAAGTAAGTACAAGGTAATCCAATGCCTCTCGTGCTTATGAGCAGGTGGATCTAACCCCTCCACCCTGACCCTCCGTCGTTGATAGCCTGCTGGAGGGTGTGGTTTGATGTCTGCACATACACACAGTATGTCATCAGTATTTGTCATACATATAAACTGGATACCACTAAGCTAGTAAACTATATATGAATGTAACCACATAAAGCATCATGTATACGTACCATCAGGTCCCAAGGCATGTCCTGGAGGTTGAGGCATCTCAGGATCTCCCCAGTAGTCCATCCTTGCATACGGGTAGTCCTCTATGAGGACTGGGAGCTGCCTCCACTACTCACAAATATCTCGAGCAAAGAACCGAATCACTAGGTCGCCTCCCTCCCGGATCATCATCTCTCTCCACCTCCTTATGCGAGGCTCGTGAGGCCCTCCCTCCTGCATTTCCAAGTGTGGTCCTAGATTCGGTAATCTCTCAAAGTGTTGATGTATTTGTAACTTCGGAATGTATTCACTTGTATATGTTATATGTTGTATTTTTTTATACCCCGATGTTCCTATTAGGAGAATCATTAATGTAATCAAGTCATGTAAAGTCATAGAGGTTAACCCTCCTTTGTAATTCGGGGCAATAGTTCCCATAGTTTCGAGGTACTAGTGTTATTAGACTATCCTATAGAAGTTGGCCCTGATAAGTAATTGTCAAGTCCGAAACTAGTATAAATAGAGAGTGATCCTCTCTATTTGAAACACACACTCACTCAACTGTAGCACATGAGTGAGAGAGGAGGAGCTCGCACAAGTGAGAGAGAGAATAACTGTCGAAGATCATCTTTCTATCTTTGGGTTTTACTTTTTCCATTGGTGCTCATTCTATCTCTGAGGAAGTTGTAGGGTTTTCTCCTTTATGGTTTCCCCAAGGAAAACTCTTTGTGTCTCTTATCTCTTGTGATTATTATTGTGCATGTTATTCTCTCAGATAAGATCCTAAGATCATATTGCTTAAATGATAAAAATCTAACATGGTATCAGAGCTAGCCTGAGAAGAAGACACTGTGCAGTTGCAGAATCTAGGGATTCTTAATTTTTGGGTCACTCTCCACATATCATCAGCAAAAGGAGGCTAGGCTAACTCTCTATTGAAGGGCACATCTTTCTGTCGAAGCAGAATTTGATTCTGGGCATTTTCAGTGTTTAACCTATCACTACTGCGGGAAATTACGGCTTTTCATAGAAGATTAATTTTGGAGTGATCCCAACATAAGATTGCTATCCTCCTCAAAATCAAAATTTAGAGACCAAGATCGAAATTTTTGGTTGGGTAAAACTCTAGGAAAGTCAAACCCTAATTTCACCCCGGACCAGAAAACCCTAAAAGACTAAAACTAGTATTTTTGGTACATTCGCTATATCTCGATATTGGAGAAGAATCAGGAGCCAAAACTGTTACAAGACAAAGGAAAATTCCTTATGTACCCTGTGTAAACGTTTTAGCCTCATATTCACTATATTATGGGATATATGATTCCTCAAAATCAGGGTTCCAATCTATCCCAAGATTCATCCCTAAACAAAAAACCTTGGGAGAATTACTATATATCGGGCTACGAAGGTCCAAATAAAATTTTGCAAGATGTTCTAGATAGGGCACAAACTCTACTTTCTATGGTTAAATTTTCAGACCCTGAAGGTGAAATAGTGACATGTGGAAATTCATACAAGCTCGCTATGCTGAACAGTCCTAAAATAAGTCACCTTGGGAAAACTCTCATAAGTCCCAATTGGTGAAACTAATTCTACTAAAATATATAGTTTTGGAAAGAGGATAGATGAGGCTACCTCAATGTGAAGTTTCAGACATATCTGATCAGTAATTTAGAATATATTGCAGAAACAATATCAGGCAATTCTGTAGAAGAAATTGAAGAAAAATAGGGCATCAGATATTTTGCAGTTCTGATCACGGTTTTGGGAAAATGAGTATGCTGCTCAGCTCGCCTTCAGGAGACACATTTTTATATCCAATCATATCAAAAAGATTCCAAGTTTTGAAAATTAGGGTTTTTTTTGACAAATCCTAGATCAACTAGATCCGGAACTAGGACGGACACCTCAAATCGGTAG
Organism: Pseudotsuga menziesii; assembly: GCA_001517045.1. Lineage (NCBI taxonomy): Eukaryota > Viridiplantae > Streptophyta > Pinopsida > Pinales > Pinaceae > Pseudotsuga > Pseudotsuga menziesii. The sequence goes on from LPNX011182917.1 coordinate 867,519, forward strand.
TATCTAATCTTTTGCTATTTATATTTGATGTTCTCATTTCAAAATGACCTATCACACCAGCTTGATGAAAAGATTGGTGAAGCTGAAAAATTCTGAGCATGGAATTATACAATTTCACTGGTTCTTGAAGAAAATGAATTGGACACCAACATAAGTGGAGAGGTTCCAGTTCCATAGGGAGATAAGGCTAAAGCCTTACACAAGAATGTTGGAGACATTTACCATCATACACACTCTTTTGGTCAAATTGGCCTAGTTAAACCACTATCCTAAGTTTAATTGACATCAATGGAGCATTAATTGCCATCATCCATTCACACCCATGCCTACCTACAGTCAAGGAGGCTAACTTAGCCTTCTCCTACAGTCAAGGAGGCTAACTGGAGCACTCCGGGAGTGATCTGTGTGACATTAATGCACCTAACTGCTAACTAGTGGTTACAATCAGTTCAACCAGTCAGTTACAGTTCGTTAAGCCGCCTCCAGTCATTAAATATATTATTTAATGGTTATTTAATTATTATTTATTATTATTTAATGAACTGGAGTCAACAAGGTGCCTCCACCAACTTCTGATGGTCAGTTCAGCTTCAGTTAACCTCATCAGGGTTCATTGGAGTCATGGAGCACTAGCACTTGATGGTTGGCTTGGTATGACATGTGTCTGATCTCCTTCAGTTGAGATTCAGTCATTTATTGCACTCCAACTTCAGTTAGGGTTTGGTGAGTCAATTAGGGTTTTGGTCAAGTGGCTAACTAAGTGAGATTGAATGGTTGAGAGTCAGTTAAGCTAGACTCACTCACTGAATTCGAATTGTCTCCTTAGGTATTCGAATTCTTCATGGAGTTAAGCTATTGCTCAGCATTGGTATTGTAACCCTTTATTGTTTATTAAATATACAGAGAGGAAACCAATTTTGGATCCGATTATTTCCAATTCATGAGTATTTGTTAATTATTCTTTGATGATTTTGATTCCTAGTTCCTAGATCATGTGCAAGAATTAATAAAGAAGAACTTGGTCAAGGCTAAGAGGATCATTGTTGATTCAATCAAGGATCACCTTATACCACAAGTGTCTTCCCTAAAGGCACCTAAAGAGATGTTTGATTCCTTGACCAAGCTATTTGAAGGGAAGAACATAAATCAAGAGATGACTTTGAGAAACCAGTTGAAGAATGTAAAGATCCAGAATGTAGATACCATACAAACATACTTTACAAGGGTCTCTCAAATCAAAGAACAACTTGAAGCAGTGGATGAAGAAGTAGAGAATGCAGAAATTGTGATAACCACCTCGAATGGCTTCCCAGGATCATGGGATTCATTCATTCAAGAAATGTGTGCCATAAGGAAGTGATTACCTTCAACAGACTCTGGGAAGAGTGCACAAAAGAAGAATCTCAACTCATAATAAGAGAAGAAAAGATGGGAGCAAATGAAGATCAAGTTCTCACGATTCAAAGAAGATCCCTCAAGCGATTAGGAATATGAGGGACTCAATTCTTGAAGAACCTCTTATCCATCTTAGTATTTGGATAAGAAATGATGTTGTTATGAATGAAGAAGATGATGAAGCTAAAGGCTCAAGAAGGAGTCTATCCACGAAATAAATAAAGATAAGTATTCAATTCTCATTTCATGATATTATTTTGTTATGCATTTGTTTATATTTAGTTGATGTGTTATGCATGATAGAATGTTTGCATTAATGCAGTATACTACTAATATGCATGTGATGGGTAAGTATCCCATGGTGCTATACAACTCTCAATTGCTACTTATCTAGAACGAAACCTGTTTGTTGACATATTGTATTAGTGTACAATCTCAATGATGTCATGGTAGAGATGGAAGGCATCTAGAAAGTTTCCATAAGATATGGATGAATGTTGTATTGGCTAAAATAGTTGCATGATTATATCTTTATGCATAAGAATTTTCCTTTATGAATAAGCCTTATGAAATGTTTCTAACCATACAACTAAGGCGTTTGACTTGTAGGAAAGATCGTGTACAATCGCCTACAAGAAAAGAAGGATGAGACTTGTTCCGTAGAACAAGTGACGGAAATTCAAGAAATAATCCAATATGAAGAATAATATGACGATACTTTCAAAGAAAGAAAGTGGTCTTAGACACAATGCAGTTATGTGACATTGTTTAGCGACATCATTGATGCAGAACCTTCCAGCTATGAAGAAATAGCCAAGAAGAAAGGGAAGGAGTGTACCAGTTCAAGAAGAATGATGTCTAGGATGTGGTATCGAGACCTGAAGGGAAGTCCATAGTATATTCCATATGGATCTACAAGATCTAGCATGCAGCAAATGGAAACATCATAGGATATAAGGAAAGATTCGTAGCATGAGGATTCTCACAGAAATAAGGCATAGACTACGAAGAGACATTTGTAGCCACTAGAGCTTGAGACACATTACAGGAAGACTCATGTGTTCAAATTAACAAAGGCCTTGTATGAGCTCAGAAGGAACCCATGGGATAACACATATATGAGGAGATTGAATATCACCTAGAGTGATGAATATCTTAACCTTTTCTACAAGGTTGAAAATGAAATCCTATAGAGGATGACAAGCTCACAGATGGGTGCGAGAAGAAATTTTGAAAAGGTTCAAGGTACATGATCTTAGTATTCACTAAATCTAGATGAATACATAGAATATTAGTAGTAGAGGAAGCTACTTGTCACTCTAGTACGGAATGTATCAATACATAGAGTATGAAAGGCAGAGGGAGAATGATTCTCCACTTCAGAGGTAGTGACTGCAGAATATCCTAAGGTTCGACATGGTACGACAGGATGGATAGCTTACTGATGGCTCTAGGATTTATTGAGAGTAAAAGTGGATTCCAAAATTTGCCTCAAGGTTGAAGGTGGAAGACCATTGATGCCCCTATTATATGTCGATGACCTGTTCCTGACAGGTAAATAGGAACTCATTAAAGATGAAAGAAGGAGACTTGCTGACGAGTTCTAGATGAAAGACTTGGGTATGATGCACTACTTTCTAGGCATGGAGGTGTGGCAGAATGCAGATGGAATCTCCTTGGGACTAGGGAAGTATGTAGTAGAGATCCTGAAGAGGTTTGGGATGATGGAGTGTAAGGCCATGACCATACCTATGGCATCGAACATGAAGATATTGATTGATGCTTCATCAGAGTCGGTTGATTCCATGATGTATCGTCAGATGATTGGGTCATTGATGTACCTGACGAACACGAGACCATATATTTTCTTTGCTATGAACACATTGAGCTAGTTCCTAATGGATCCGAGACATGTTCACCTAATGGTTGCAAAGCATGTAGTAAGGTACCTAAAGGGTACAGTTGACTATGGCCTCAAGTATGAAGTGAATTAGAATATTAACCTAGAGGGTTATGTAGATTTGGATTGGGAAGTTCCATTTATAGGAAGAGAACTTCGGGGTGCTGATTTAGTATGGGATCATGTGTGATCTCTTGCTTTAGTAGGAAGGAGTCCTGCATGGCGTTGAGTAAATCCGAGGAAAAATATGTTGCCACTTTCTCGGCTACTTGGGAGAGAGGAGGAGTGAAGCTCCAGTTTGTGATCTAGATAAAGATCTCTCGAAAGAGGGAGTTCTAGCATAGTTGGTGAGATAGGTTGTCTGAGCATAAAATCCTGGCAAAGCTCGCAGGTTTCTTAGACGTAAACGGTCCTATAGGTTGTCCTCGGATGTAATCAGTCTTGGTGAAACTCGCATGTTATCCTTGGACGTAATCAGCCCTAATGTGATTCTATGCTATAAATGGCCAGAGTGAAGTTTGAGTACTTTAGGGAGAAGCTTGGTGTTCTCAAGATCGAGGTTCCATATAAGCAGAAGTGATGAGTCTGAGAGCCTTTATGACATGGTGGTAGGATTGGTTCCTCTCATGGTCAGATGTAAGTGTAGGAGCCTTTCTAACATGGTTGCGGGATGTGTTCCTCCCATGGTCAGATGTAAGTGCATAGCCTTTCTGACATGGTCACGAGATGTGTTCTTCCCATGGTCAGATGTAAGTGTTGAGCCCTTTCGACATGGTGGCAGGGTAGGTCTCCCATGGTTGGATTTAAGTGGTGAGATTTTATGACATGGTGGAAGGCTGGTCCTTCCATGGATAGATGTAAGTACAAAGCCTTTCTAACATGGTGGGAGGCTGGGCCTCCCATGGTCAGATATAAGTGTTGAGCCTTTATGACATGGTGGCAAGCTGGGCCTCCCATGGTCAAATGTAAGCACTGAGCCTTTCTAACATGGTGGCAGGCTGGGCCTCCCATGCTCAGATGTAAGCATTGATCCTTTTTGACATGGTGGAAGGCTGGTCCACCCATGGTCAGATGTAAGCATTGATCCTTTTTGAAATGGTGGAAGGCTGGTCCACCCATGGTCAGATGTAAGCATTGAGCCTTTCTGACATGGTGGAAAGCTAGGCCTCCCATGGTCATATGTAAGTGCTGAGCCTTTCCAACATGATGGTAGGCTCGGCTTCCCATGGTCAGATGTAAGTGCTGAGCCTTTCTGACATGGTGGAAGGCTGGACCTCCCATGGTCAGATGTGAGTGCCAGGCATTTATGACATGGTCACAGGATGGTCCTCCCATGGTCAGATATAAGTGTTGGATGAGGCTTTCTGACATGGTGGCAAGTTGGGCCTCCCATGGTCAGATGTGAGTACTGGGCCTTTCTGACATGGTTGCAGGCTGGTCCTCCCATGGTCAAATATAAGTGTTGGGTAGGCCTTTCTGACATGGTGGAAGGCTGGGCCTCCCATCGTTGGATATAAGAATTGAAGAAGATGAATACCTACATGGAGGCTAGGCCTACAACCAACATGAAAAAGGGTTTGCTCTGTACAACTTCTTATGATAAGTAGAATTGAGAGATAGCACCATTTGCTCAAGATAGCGGGAGCAGTGATGATGATGATGATACAGTGATGATACATTTTTTATGATGATCCAGTGATGATGATGATCCAGCTTTGATGAATGATCCAGTGATGAAGACTTGTGCTGATGAATTGTGTCAAGAGAATACCTTCCTAGTTAAGAGGGAGTGTTAATGTATTTGTAACTTCGGAATGTATTCACTTGTATATGTTATATGTTGTATTTCTTTGTACCCCAATGTTCCTATTGGGAGAATCATTAATGTAATAAATTCATGTGAATTCATAGAGGTTAATCCTCCTTTGTAAGTCAGGGCAATAGTCCCCAAAATTTCAGGGTACTAGGGTTATTAGACTCTCCTAGAGAAGTTGGCCCTGGTAAGTAATTGTCAGGTCAGAAACTTGTATAAATAGAGAGTGAGACTCTCTATTTGAAACATACACTCACTCAACTATAGCGCATGAGTGAGAGAGGAGGAGCTCGCACAAGTGAGAGAGAGAACAATTATCGAAGATCATCTTTCTGTCTTTGGGTTTTACTTTTTCCATTGGTGCTCATTCTATCTCTGAGGAAGTTACAGGGTTTTATCCTTTATGGTTTCCACGAGCAAAAATATTTTTGTCTCTTATCTCTTGTGATTATTATTTTGCATGTTATTCTCTCAGATAAGATCCTAAGATCATATTGCTTAAATGATAAAAATCTAACACAAAGAAGAATGAACACAAAAATGAGGGGAAACAAAAATCCCCTCCCATAGTCCTAACATGGTTCAACGAATGCCAAACCTATGTAAAATGCATTTGGGCCCACCCATAGTAGGTGCCCCTCAGCACATGCTCCATAATCTGGAGCTGACCCCTTGAGATTTTGTGCGGTCATGATGACCCCAATATCCATAGCACCATCGTTGCCACAGCTCGAGTTGTAAGAATCTCAATGTCATACACCAGTATGTACGGTGAGTGCACCATTGTAGAGACATAACAATCCCTCTCGCAGAGGTTGTCCAATGACACCCCTTGTGTGAGATTCGGTGTAGTCTCACCGATCACACCCAACATCGGGAGCCTAGTCAAAAAATAAATATCAAGGAGCGTGATCTCGATTCGCTCCCCCTATTTTATAAAACACTCTGCTTCCAGGTCCTAGAAGCTCACCAGTGTCTCCAGCAACAATCTCATGGTACTCATGAGTGGAACCTGAAAGTACTTCAGTATCCCACTCCGGGAGAGCATATCCACTACCGCTTTGTCCCCTAATGCCTGCTCTCGCAAGATACCAATATCCTGCTCTTGCCATATTTCCCGTGGCATCCTGCACATACACATAGTCCCTGTCAGGACCAATCATACACAACAACTCAACCTGGGATGACTCACATCTGTTTGACCTTTTTGCATGACCCAAGTCTCTTAAAAACCTTGAAGAGGTGCAACTAAGTCGCTCCTTTCTACTGAGCAGGTGCGACCTAGGTCACTCTTGTCTCTTCGACAGGTGCAACCGAGTCGCACCTATCAGCTCAATAAGAGAGAACAGGGTCGCTACTTTTCCCTCAAAAAGTGTGACCCGACCCCGTGAGCCCTTTCATCTTGGCAGAAGCCCCAGGATGAGAAAAAACCAAAAGTAAACCAATGAAAAAGATGGGTTTGACGAGAGCTCTTACTTGCAAGTCACGAATCTGAAAACCACTGGTCGAAATGAAATAAATCAACAAATGAGCTCTGGGGTCCTCCACTCCAACTCAGCACTGAACAATAACAATGACACATGTCATGTGGCCCCCCCTTGTTTGTAGGCCTCCATTAGGTCTATTTGTCTTTCATGCACCACAAAGTCATTTGGATTCCGTTTGAGACATTTTTCACACCATCGGGTTTGGTTTGCTGTCCTCTGTCTTTTGACGAGACCCTTTTCTTGTGCTCTGACTATGATTTTTTGGGCCATGTCTTGAAATCCACCCCGATTTGCATGCCATCACATGAATCTCCCCTTGAATGTATTGTCATGCTCATGAGCCACTCGCTCCATCCATACTGCACAGTTGGCCATTTTTTACCACCATCCATCGTCCCGTAAGGGGGCCCCACTAGTGTTCTGCATTTATGCCCATCAACCATGTTCACAACATAACCTCTTTCCATATATTGAAAACTTTCCCCTTGATTGATTGACCATTATGGAGTTTCAGTTAAGCTCTTTTTTGACTCTTAAAAGAACGAAAATATTGTTGAGCATGCTTGCTTCTTTTCACGCTCGTTAAAGTATTTGAAAGGGCATCTATGTAGCCTCGTTTATCTCCTTTTTCGGACTATATGGACTATGATAAGAAAAAGACCACCCGGGCACAATCACACCAGGAATGTTTCCATTTGTATCCTTTTATGCTTTCTCGAGCATTGGGACCGAACTTTATGAAAAATCTCATCATATGTTGTCTTTAAGCTCTTTTCTAGCCTTCTCATCAAGGAAATATTGCTGAACAAACTTGGTTTCATTCATGCTCGTAAAAGTATTTGAATGACCATACAAATGGTATAGGTTTAACCTTTTCCAATCTGATTAGACTATCAACGGTAAAGAAGTATTCCTTCCCCAAAGGTTGGGAGAGCTCTCCTGCGTAAAATTTTATCCTTTTTCGGGCTCAGGAGACTACATATGAAAAAGATCCCACATTGGAGTCTTATTCTTGTTTTCAGACTCTCTAAAATTGAAAACAACATCAAGCATTTACTTTCTCGGGCTCGCTAAAAATCCATGAGATCATGTCATAATAGTGTCTTTAGGCGCCATCACATATATCATATTTTGGCAGCTTTACCTTATTAGGTCGCCTTTGTTTAGAGTATTTTGCGATGAGTCTTCCTTGGATCCCCTGAATATCACTAGTCCAGTTACCTCCCTCAATATTTCCCATTTGTAGTTACATTCTCGGTATTACAGCTATGATCCTTCTCCCATGAGTCAGCTTCATTTGATACCAGGTCATCGATGCCTTCATATTCTGAACAAAGGAAGTTTGAGTCCCTTGTACTCCCCTGCCTCCATTCCCCCATTCAGTGTGTCAGTCCCCAGATTGATTCCACATGTTTTTTTATCACCCTCGCACTTCTAATCAAGGATACATCATTTCTTTGATTAGTTGTAGGTATTCCTCTGTCGACATCAACACATCTATTCTAGAGGATCAACCCAGAGGTCCCAGTATCCTGGCTTCATTCACCTCATTGATGAGTTCCTTGGACCACTTGAGAGGAGTCATTAGTGCCTCTCGAGATGTTTGTGTCTCACGTGCTCGACTTCAACTACATCATCGCACCATTGATATTCATACAGGGTATTGGACCATTTAGTATTTGGTCGAAGACCCCGGTTTCCACCTGACTATAGCACATTGGTGAGTCTACTATGGGACCCACACAGTTTCATGTCTCTTGTGATTTTCGGGTTGCAGTGGCGACAATGTTTGGAATCCCCCAGTGTAGTTCTTCCATGTATCTCCAGTACTTGATGCTGCATATTGTATCACATATATTCTGACTGACAGTCCTTGAGTACATAGATAAGTACACCTCCAAATCCAACATAGCATTAATTGTGAAGATATTGCATTCAATGAGAATTCCATTGTTCCTATGTATAAGCTCTTCAGATCAACATTGTATTCAACCTCTCATTGAGGCCACCATTATGTATCATCATTTGTATATGTATTGATTGAATCCCATGTTTTTGTGCCTTGATCCCATTATTTATTATTTTAACATTGTTATGAACATGGGGATGCCCGCCGCGTCCATAAAAATGTCACACATTATATGTATCTCATCCATTTTTGAGGAACCATTAATAATAATAAAAAAATCCACCATGGTTCGAATGAGGAAGCTCCACTTCTCCCAGGTCTCTCCAGTCTCTCCACTTTTCCCATGATCCTATGATTTCCATCGGCCATACGATGAGATCCTGCCCTCACACATCAGGGGGAAATCTATTAACACAAAACATTGTTCACCTAGATCTACATGGTCTAAGTCACATACATACATCATATTCCTACCATATTTTCCTTATTTTTGACCTTCACAATTGTATTTCCAGTCCAAAACATTATTATTTACTATGGTTTACCCTCTTTCTCTCCCAAAAAGGGTAAAAAAACCCTAAAAAAGGTTCAAAAACCCTAAAAAGGGTGCAACAACCATTAAAAGGGTTCAAAAACCCTAAAAAAATATTATAAATATAGTGTGAAGGTCTCTCCCAAAAGATCCTTACACCTTTTTTCCCATTGTTTATTTTGTGAGTACAGTGAGACACCTTTTGCTCTCAAGTATTCACACACCATTTTTCCATCATCTTGTTTCCCTACCATTCCCACTTAGTATGTCGAGACATTCTCCGTACCCACCTAGAGAACCAGCCTGTGGAGAGGCGGACCATTTCCGAGACGACCACGGTGGCCCATTTTTACAAGAAAGAAAGTATAATTTTCGTTTATTTGCATTTTATTTAGTTTAGCCCTTGTATATGTTTATTTGCTTTGTGTTACTGATCTTGTTTATTTCTGTAGGTTTTTCCTGTCCCATTGACATAAGGCTGGTGCTTCTACATGTAACATGGGTAAAAACCCCGTTACACACCTTGCTATACAAGCTTGGACAACTTTGTGTACCGACTGGTGAACACCGACAGAAGCTCATTTGGGATGGACACTACAGCAAGACTGGAGGACATTTTGGAGTCGCAAAAACACTTGTTATTCTACAAAAGTATTTTTACTGGCCTTCACTTAAATCTGATGTGAACAAGTACATTCAATCATGCATAGTTTGTGGAATTGCTAAACCCCCGAATCGACGGAAAGGACTATACACACCCCTTCCAGTTCTTAGTCGATCATGGGAATTTATTTCTATGGACTACTTGACGAGATATCCTACTACCAAACATAAGCATGACACGATCTTAGTAGTAGTCGACAAATTTTCCAAGATGGCTATACTCATCCCATGCAAGAAGACTACAACAACACATCAGACTGCTCAGCTCTTCTTTGAGCATGTGTGGAAACATTATGGCCTCCCGATGACCATTATTTTCGACAGAGATGCTATATTTTTCAGCACCTTTTGGAAAACTCTTTGGAAACAACTCGACACAAGACTCTCTTTTTCGACAGCCTTCCATCCGTAGACAGACAAACAAATGGAAGTTGTAAATCACTTAGTCATACATTTGCTTTGCATGTACAACCACAAGCATCGTCGAACACATGATGACAACATTCCATACATCCAACACAACTACAATCGTGCTCAACACAGTTCCACGAGAAAGAGTCCATTTGAGATATGTTACAGATTTCAACCCTCAGCACCTATTGAATTAATCAGTTCCTCGACACAGTCGAACGACAATGAATTCCAAGGACAAGAAGTGGAGAAAGCATTGAAGTTTAGAAATGAAATATATAGCATCCAGAAGTGAGCATAGGAAATGTTGCAACGAGTGAATGCAAAAGCTAAGGCCCGACATGATAAGCATCATATTCCTCATTCATTCCAAAATGGGTATCATGTCTGGTTACATCTAAAGAAGGAGTGCTTCACTGGTCCATACATAAAGATGAAACCTTTGCGATATGGTCCATATAGTATCCTTAAACAGATTGGAGAAAATGATTTTCGACTTGAAATTCCTGCATGTCTTGGTCTACATCCAGTTTTCAATTGAGATCTACTTCGACCATACCATGCACCATTGTTGGAACAGAACGAACTGTAGACAACAGAACCTGAAGACATCCATTGATATGTTTAGGAACCTCTTCTTTGAGAAACCATTGTGGGATGACGTATACGTCATACAAGGACGAACTCCATTCCCTTGTTTCAAGTGGATAAAGCTGGACAACTCCCTGCACAAGGAAAATGGTACTTTACTACTGAAGTAGCCAACAAGTTTCCTCACATAACCGAATACACAATGGAGACCATTGTTTCTTAAGGAAGGAGGAATGATCCAACCAACAATTGGGAGGTTATTGAGCTTCGACAAAGTCTAGCACTTCATCTGCTTTGACTACTTTGACTTCTTCGATAGGTTCCACATCGGATTTGACAAGTCCGAACCTTGACACAACTGACCTCGACAGGTTTAAAACGACTGTCGAACATTGACAGAATGTCTCTATTTTCCAGTCATCTGCGACAGTTGAACTTTTGAACCATTATAACTTATTTTGTAACTGAAGGTAACAGGTAGTCACCCAAGCATCTCAGCATCGTATATAAGTTTATACACAAATGTAATATACACTATTTTGATTCCTCCATCTTTCATGGAGAATAAGTAATGAATTGGTTCAAATTATTGCAAATTGTTTGTACGTGCACTTTCTATCGACCTAAGTGTATTCCATGCTTTACTTGTCTTCATATATGCTTCCGCCATAACAGTACTCAACTGATTCAGCCTACTGTTTCCCCTAGCATGCACCTGGGCATAACATGGATCACTCATGGATGTTGTAGTATAACACTCGCATGGAGTGGTCCTACCTCTAATAGGATGAGGATGTTCTACAATGAAGGCTGACACATAGGTGCGATCGAGATATGATTTGTAGACAATACTCTTGTATGGAGAGTATGTCTACATTTACATGTATATACCATAGTATAATACTCACTTAGGAGTGGTCCTATCTTCGGAATCTGAGGATGCACTACGATGAGTCCTTACAGATGACAGGGCCTGCATCTAGGTGCACTCAAGATCTACATCCAGTTGTAGATGATTCAGCTGGTAGATACTATGGATCCTCCTCGTTAAAGGGGAGTAGGCTGATGGAGGATTGCATCATCTGTGGAGCTATGTCCTAAAGTGATAGGGATTGATCATTCCTCAGTGAGATCATATGTATTGTAGGTAGCATAGAGGTGAAGAATAAAGAAGATCGAAGTGCTAATATGAAGGATTGAGAAGTTTGAAGTATTGCTACGAAGGATTGAGAAGATTGAAGTGCTGCAAAGGATCAAAGATTGAATTACTGTTGCAAAGGATCAAGAAGAACAAAGTGCTGCTACGAAGGGTCGGAAGATCAAAGTGTTGCTGCAAAAGGATCAAGTGATTGTGCGATGCATAAGATAAATACATTGAAGAGTAAATGTTCCAGTTACTGATGAATGATGAAAACTTCCTATGACATATATATTTATTACCTCGATAATGCTGAAGATAATCTCTCTCATTACTCGTATAGTCTATGATGATGTTGTTAGTAGAATAACCTTCTTGTTAAACGGGAGTGTTGCAATATTGTAACTTCAAAGGACATTCTAAATGTATTTTACTGTCGTAACCTAAGGGATATGTTACTATTCTAATTGGTCATCATAGAGTCAAGTGGTAAATCCTCCATTCTAAGTCGGGTCATTAGTACCCTAATGAATAATATAAAATACTGTTTTGAGTCTTCCTAGGTGAAGTCAGCCTAGAACATTTAGTGGGGCCGACTTGTCTAGGGTAAAATTTAGTTGACATAAATTGTATAAATACAGGATCTGTGTTCCTCATTAGAATACATACTCACTCACTTGAGTAGCACATATGTGTGTGTGTGTGTGTGAGAGAGAGAGAGAGAGAGAGAGAGAGAGAGAGAGAGAGAGAGAGAGAGAGAGAGAGAGAGAGAGATCAACAAGGAGGAGAATACATGTTTTGTGGTTTTATCTTATAGATATGATATAAAGGAATTTTTTATAGGTTTTCTTCCCCATGAGGGTTTCCCAGGATAAATACTGTGTCTATCTTGTGATTGTGTTTTTTTCAGTGATTCTGCATATGCTACTATTGTGAATTTAGATTGAACACTAATGATATCTAGTCTAGCATATGAAATCTGAACAGTTTGCAGAACTAATAACCATGTGTAATGACATTCCTTTAGGTATTATATCAGTCCCCATACTCTTCTTACAAATTTGGGAGGTTCGTACATGAGTTGGGAAGCCCAGTTGGCCTACACCCTAGGGGGTATTTCATCACAATTTCCTAGTAATTTTGGCCTTTTTGTCATCAACCTAAAACAAGGTTTCATATGTCTAAATTCATATACAAAGTGTCTATAAAACACCTTGGTATGTTTTAAGACTCACCATACCATTACATTTAAAATTCAGGACCATTTGGTGAAAGTTAGAACCCTCTAGAGTCATGACTAGTTAAGCTCGTATTTTTCCCAATTTGTAATTTGCTCCAAAATTCCAAAAAGGGACATTACATATTACATCACAACATTGAAGTGTGCAATGTTTGTAATGGTTTTAAGGGATATAATTTTTAATGGTTACATCCAACCATAGTCGCTATAAAAAACATTAGTTATACCAAGTTATAGAATGTATACACACACTTCATCACTTTGCATGCACATACCTTAACAACATGTGTTTATGCACCTTTGCAGTGTATGACAAAGAGTGCCAATCGTCACTAAATATGTCATGAAAGTGTAAAACATGAAAAATATTTAGAAGCATTTGTAACCTCTGTTATACCAAAATCCTGTCACCATCATGTGATAAGACATTTGACATACCTACTTGCCCTGAATTCCAACTTCTGGAGTGGAAACCCATACCAAATGTCAATATTTCATACAAATTCCTAGCACTGCACTTACCTTGTTATTCAGAAGCGGTACCCTTGTTTGCACCGCCCATCCCCTATTGCCCACAAGCGGTGCCATCGCTTATGGCCCTTGGTCCATAAGCGGTTATTACCAGAATCGCTCTCTTATTGAAGGAGAAACGCGGTACCCTGGGTAAAAAGGGAAAAATAGAAGTTTCTCAAGACTTCAATATGATAAGCCTCATGTCCTCCCTTATCCCTACTGTTTTGGGTTAGTTGAGCTTGAGATCCCTCATCCTAGGATCTTAGATGCCACCTAACCCACTAATCTCTCAACCATCCCTATTCTATAAATACAAGCTTGTGGCCATGGTTGAGGGGGGGAACTCTTAAGGTATTGTTATGCTGTTGGATTGATCACTTGGTCCATATCATTGGAGAGCATAGAGAGAGCTAGAGTCGAAGCTTATGGGGATGAGAATGCTTGGTTTCATGGAGATGCATGTCAACACTTAGGCTTGGTTGTAAAGTTCTTCATATCTCTTTAATGCAAGTTGATTTCTGTCCCACATATATTGTTGTTGTATGATTTCACATGTATGTTGTTAGATTCCTTAGTCACTAACATATATTAGTAGATTATATTCTGGTGGTTTCGTATGTTTGCTTGTTGAAGCTTATTGCAGGTACACATGGTAATGATTGAAACATTACATTCTAGGTATCTACGGTGTCTAGGGAGAGTCTTCAACCTCTGTCCTCTATTTCTTCTAGATCTGAACCATTCAGACCAGTGGAACACCTTGCTGTCCACAGGAGGTGAAATATTCCAGCTAACAAATCTAGTGACTCTGCTCGGGATTAGATATATCAGTTGTTCTAATCTCCCTCAGTCTGCAACTCTTGTCTGAATCCAGGCTCCTTCTTCTTCAACTCTCTTCAGTCAGATCTACTTTCTGACTTACTTCATTTGGGTTTGAAACTTCCATATCTGTTCAGATCTGATTCATTTCGGTCTTTTATGTTCTGTTTCCATACTCAATTCAACAGTATTTGCCCTGATCTAGTCTTTTTTTGACTTGATCCATCGTTTTTCTTGTGTTTTGGTCATCTATAGGGAATCGTGCCTATGCTATTTATGAGAAGAGGTGCCACCACCTGAACAAAGTGGGCAGTACGCGGTGCCACTGCCTGTAACCTATTGGCGAGAAGTGGTGCTATGTTGGAAACGCTCTGTCAACACCTGCGAAGCATGGTGCCAGGTAGGCATCATTCCAAAGCCTTTTCTCCTCATTTTTCTTTGAAAAAATTTGGATTTTGTTGCTTTCAGTTCTACTTATCATACTTGTGTTACTGAATCTGATGCTTGTGGTCTGATAATTTTATGGTTTAAGATTTATTTGAGTGGAATTTCAAAAGTTTGATTAGGTCTTTTGATTGTTCATCCGCTTCTATGCTTGTTGGTTGTGTTTGTGAAAGGGTTTCTTATTTTCTGAAAAGCTCAGGGTGTTATTAAAATCTCTTTTCATTTCTGTTGCATAGACTAAAAGAAGAACACTAGATTAGTTTCTAGGTTTCATTTCTTATTTGCATAGTAAACTTCTTTTTCCTTCCTTTAAAAAAGATTTTTTTTGACTGAGACTAGGATATTATCATTGAGCGTTGGACATTGGTTTTCTGATTGGATTTACAAGCTTTCAGGACCTTCATGATCTTTCGTCTCTCATACATTTAGAACTATCTCGATCAAAATAAAAAAATGGTAGTTTTAAGTTAGATTTGCTTATGTTTTGAGAAAATTGAAAAAATAGAGTGCATTTGCATATAGGTGTGCTTCTTGTTTTTCTTTTAGGAAAAGAGATTCTTCCCCTTCTCATTTGCTTTCAGAAAGAAGAAATCAGTTTGGAAAAGTGATTGCTTGTCTTTGATTTTGATGTTCATGACTGTTTTGTGGAAGTATTTTTGGTTTTGAAACAAAAGGAAAACACTCTCTTTCCCTCCCGTAAGTAGGCATACTGAATCGTAAAGTGAACATTTTGCACTAGCATATTGCATGGTTTTACTTTTCTGTCAAAAAATCATGCATTCACCTAACCGTACAAGTTAAAATTAACGGTAGTTGTAGGTTAAAATTTACATAGTAACTTGAGTGATAGGTTAGATACATGTTTGGGCGTCGTTAAGTGTAGGAGCTGTCGTTATTTTTCAGCATTGCATTCCGGAACTTGCGCGGTTCTTCCCCATGCCATCGGTATATCGAATGACCTTTCACGTACCCTTGAGGTATATAGAAAGGTACTTCACGTGCTCAATTGTATATTGGAAGGCCCCTTGTGTACAGTTATGCATTAGATAGCACTACTACCGATTCGAGCTCCCACATACCTTGAGTATATCGAGAGACCCCACTAGGGTACCTTATCTATCTGAGAAAAGCCCTTTGGCCATCTTGTTTGGAGCCATACACCGAAAACAACATTCGGGAAGATTACTACACAAGTAACCTCGAGGTATATCGTGAGTGGCACCTTCTTGACAATCCTCGTGAGAGACTTGACTTTTGAACTCCTCCTATCATTTTAAGTGTGCTTGTTTTGACCTATAGCTTGTGTAGGGAAATTCTTTTTGGTGTGTTTTCTAGATTTTCAGACCCTAGGTTAGTTAGGAACTGTACAAACTAGCTGAGTTAAGACAATTAAGAAGAGTATGGGGCTTGTCACCTGATTTTATTCCTAGTTCAGGAGAAAATCCCATGGAAGCTATCGACCAAGGAGCTGCTACCACCTCCCAAGTGGGAGACAATGTGGTTGCAAAAAGTGGAGTACCATATTCTTCACACTCGCCTCCCTTGGTCCAACAACCTTCTTGGGGAAATACATCATTCCATTCTCCCATGGAAGGTCATGTTGACGATACAACCCATTCGAATTTTGGTCCCAATGCTCCGTTTTGGGAGACACTTATAGAATAGGCCATTGCCTCATTTGGCACCCGTGTAAACTCTTCTAAAGATGAAGAAGAATGCAGGAAATACCGTGCTACCATTCTCTGTGCATAGGAGATTGACAAGCAGATCGATGACCTATTAGGCTCGACATCAACACGTTCCACATATCTTCCTGTGGGATATCGTTCACTGGCCGATTCTATGAGACCCATTGAATCGATTATAGATTGTCCAATAACAACCCACAACCTAGGTCAGATTACCACCCCTATCACCTCTCATGTTATGTCTATGCCTAATCTTCCCAGGTCTTCTGCACCTGAGATTCAATATTCAATTCCTGTTTTGTCTACACCTTCTAGTGCGGGGGGCAACCCCCGACACGACCTACGTTATCTGACACTGGAATTGTTCCTGCTAAAGGACATGCCTCTAACATAGAATCATCTACAGTTTATGTCCCTCCCACCCATACTAATGTGGTTAATCCCCCATCCAGTTTAGGTCAACCCTCTAGGGCTCAACCTGTAACCATTCAATCTTCTGGAGGTTATGGTTATCAAATACCGGTAGGTAATCATCCACCCAATCCTATAGGAATGCCTTATGCTGGAATTTCATACCCTAGTAACACTTTTACGCCATGGGGGAAACCCAACTGGTCTTACATGCCAGCTATGGGGGGATACCTATACATACTGTGGGAGGTGGCGGAGGACCGCCTTATGGAGTTCCTCCCACTGGGGGGCCTAATGCCCTAGAGGATCTGAAAAATTTCCTCCTTATGGTCCTGGTGGCCCTAGTGGTCCTGGGGGACCTAGTGGCTTTCCTCCTTCTGGCCCTCCTCCTAGTGGTTCCGGCGGCTTTGGGGGTTTACCTCCCCCTGGTGGCCCTGGAGGGTCTGGTGGTCCGCCTCCTGGTGGTGCTAGTGGTCCTAGTGGTCTTGGTGGTCCTGGTGGTCCCTGTGGCCCTATAGGTCCTCCTCTTGGAGGCCCTAGTGGTCCTAGCGGTCCTAATCCCGAAAAATCAACCTCCTGCGAGTGGATCTTCCAGTAGTTCTTTGTCACAGCAACCTGTTTATCAGTCTACTTATGGTCCTAATGGTAATTATATGCCATATCAATATTACTAGTATGTGCAACCCAACCGACTGTTACCTTTCCTAGAAAATTTGGACTTACCTGATTTGTCCAAGTTGATTAATGACCCCATTCGACACAATCCCTTGTGGCCACCCATTCTGGTAAAGTTACCATCAGATATTCTGAAATTCGATGGGAAGCAGGGAGATGATTTGAAGAAACATATTATGACATTCCATTTATGGTGTTCTTCCAACTCCCTTATGGATGACTCCATTCAATTGTGACTCTTTCAACAAACTTTGACTGGTATGGCCGTGAAGTGGTACATTGAATTCCCACAACATTCGTTTGTGGATTTTGGCTCGTTGGAAATTGTGTTTCTTACACACTTTCAGCTCCCTATTCATTATGAAATGGGTACTAATATTTTAACCTCTCTGTGACAGAACACCTCAACCCACATATCTGATCATATTCATGAGTGGAGAAGGCGGAGAGGCTTATTAAGGCCCCTATTCCAGATCAGTTACTACCTAATTGGTTCACCAAATCCTTGTTGCCTCCTATTACCCGAGATGTGGCTATGGGCGATGCCATCACTGAAGAGAAGGCTATTGTTTGGGCTCAGTACCTAGACTTGGTTTATTGCTAGTATGGAACTCTTTATGACCTGATTCCTCAATATCCTTGCCCCAGCACCGCTACTGCTAAGCCACCGACAGAAGTACCTGTTGATGGGATTGTTGGTTCAATCCAGTCCTCGTCCCCATCGAAACCTGCCAAGCAAACCCAAAAATTCCCCCCTTACTCCTTCGACTGCTAAGGTTTCCGTCGAGGTCAAGTCTATTCAAAGTACTCAAACCTCGGGTAATAAAAAGAAAGGTAGAAATCGAAATAAAAAACCTGGAAACC
Source organism: Pseudotsuga menziesii (assembly GCA_001517045.1). Lineage (NCBI taxonomy): Eukaryota > Viridiplantae > Streptophyta > Pinopsida > Pinales > Pinaceae > Pseudotsuga > Pseudotsuga menziesii. The sequence goes on from LPNX011182917.1 coordinate 886,012, forward strand.
AGTCGGAGACTCCACGACCAACCAATGGTGATAACGACGAAGGGGAAAGAAAAGAAAAATATTCTTGTCTACTCTATAGTGGTGACCATTTTTCAAAGGAGTGTCCTTGTTGGGATGAAATCTCCCAGTTTTTGAAGTCCAACCCCGCACCTGCGGTACTTACGGCTCCTTTTCCCTCTCAACAACAACTGATAGACCACATGTCTAATTAGGGTAATTCTAGTTTGTCAAAAGAAATTTGTATGATGTCCTCAGATACCATCCATCTGCAAACTCAAATTTAGAATTATGATAAACCTGCGGATAAAAATGAAGATCATCCATCTTCAAGGAAAGCCCCTTCTACTAGTTCTCCTGAGTCCTCGTCTACTGTTCCCTTGTCTATCTAGAAGCCTACTCTCAACATGATTTTGTGCCCACCTAAGAGTACTCTTCGGAAGGCAGTATTTAATCCCAATGCTCAAGCTACTCAATTTTATAATGTGGTTGAAGATCTTGCTCAGGCACCTTGTGCAATGTCTACCCTAGAAGTGCTCCAAAGTTGCCCCACCTAGCGCAAAAACCCGTTGACCGCATTAGGAGCTTTATACCCGAATAACATCAACTTGATTCATTTCAACGTTGAGAACTATAAGCCTAGGTTACCACATAAACTTACTTTTCAAGTCATTACCAAGGTGGTTGGAAAGAAAGTTTTTTGAACAATCCTAGATGAAGGAGCTTCGACTTCCATTTTGTCTCTATCTTGTTGTAAAGCCCTTGGCTCTCTCGAGCTTGTGACATCACCTACGAACCTTAAGGCCTTTGACGGATGGGGTTTCCAACCCCATGGTCTCATATCAGCCCTCGTGGTCGAGCTGGGGGGAAAAACCATTTCCATCCAAGTAGAAGTCGTAGATGCCCCTTTAGATTACAATATCCTTCTAGGATGAAATTGGTTCTATGCTATGACTACTGTTGCTTCAATAGTATTCTGAACCGTCCAATTTCCACATCTAGGGAGAATCGTTACTATTGACCAGCTTGATATCTGTACACCAGATGTTACTACCTCCACGACTAATAACATCCCCATGTTCGGCTAGTCCCCTCCTCCTTACTAGTCGATTGGGGTAGGTGTGTTGAAGGATTCATCCCTCATGGGATTTTTTCCATCCACTCCTCCTGGCACGAATTCTGCATTAGTACATCTGATCGCCTCATTTGATTGTGAGCCTGGGGGCAAACATGTTGTTGAGTCTACCTCGTTAAGTCCTCACAAAGCTATGTATGACGCCATTCAAACCTCTTCCGATTATCACACTGATGACCTTCATCTAGTGGCTTCAGATCCCTACCATTTACTGTATTGGTTAGAACCTTCTCTTCCCACTCTAGATTATATCTCTGAGACTTTTCCTTCCGATGAGTCCATTATTGAGATCATGAGCATGGATGAGTCCATTTGGGAGGATCACCATCATAGATCCATGTTCCTCCCCAACACCAGTTCGGTTAACCATGATTTTGCATCCTTGTTTCCTACTAATATTGTCAACGTACCCCAAAGTCCTATATTGTTGCAAAATATAGATTTTGAAGGAGACCTTTGCAACATTACATAGACAAACCCCATTGACATATCAGCCAAGCCTGATACTATCGAGCATGTTCATGTTGGGAAGAACTGCTCCGTAGATGAATATAAAGCCTATAAGGCACTTTTTAAAGAATTCCGTGATATTTTTCCCTGGTCCTATGAAGAGATGCCGGGGATTGACCCATCCATAGTGGTCCATGAGATTAAGATCTATCCCTCAGCCAAACTTGTCAGGAAAAAACTTAGGCAAGTCCATCCTCAGAAGGCCGCAGCTATAAAGGCTGAAATTGAGAAGCTTCTGAAAGCTGGGTTTATTTATCCTGTACCCCTGACGGAGTGGGTATCAAATGTTGTCCCTGTCAATAAAAAACAGGGCACCATTAGAGTCTATATCGACTTTAGGGATCTCAACAAAGCTTGTCCCAAGGACAACTTTCCTACCCCGCACATCGATCAGATTATCCACAATTGTGCTAGAAGTGTCATCTTTTCATTTATGGATGGCTTCTCTGGCTATAATCAGATTGATATATTACCCTCCGATCAGCATAAGAGAGCATTCATTTTCCCATGGGGAACCTTTGCATATAAGAAGTTACCGTTTGTCTTGAAAAATGCTGGAGCTACGTTTCAGCGTGTGATGTCCTATGCGTTTCATGATGTCAAACACATTGTTGAACCGTACCTTGACGACCTCCTTGCTCATTCACAGCAACTGGAGGACCACCCTGGTCATCTTGGAGAGCTATTCCTAAGATGTCGTCATTATAATATATGGCTCAACCCGCATAAATGTGTTTTTTACGTTGAGACGAGACACCAGCTAGGATTTGTGGTATCCAAAGATGGCATATGGATCCATCCTTTAAAAATTGCCGCCATTCTTGATGTTCCAGCCCCAACTAATCTCCTTGAACTCCAAAGTTTGCAGGGGAAGGAAAAATTTCTCCACCATTTCGTGTGCAATTTCGCAAAGAAAACACATGGTTATATGCATCTCCTTAAGAAGAACACCCCATTCTTTTGGGATGACCAAGCCCAACACGCCTTTGATAATATTAAGCATGCTCTGACTCATTCACTCGTGATACACCGCCTTGATTATTCAAAGGACTTTCTCTTGTATATTGTTGCCTCTGCTACTACCATCGCTATGGTCTTAGCGCAGGACAATCTCCATGGTCAGGAGCACATGATTTATTACACCAGTAAGAATCTCCTGGATTCTAAAACTCATTATTCACATGTGGAAAAGTTAGCTTTAGCCATGGTCATTGCTGTACAAAAGTTTCGTCATTAAATTCTACTCCGTACTACCACTGCATTGGCAGACCAGAACCTGATGTACTACATCCTGAATCATCAGGTGCTCTGGGGAAAGTACTCCCGTTGGATTGTTATCCTTCAGGAGTTTGATCTGGAGTTTGCCAAGGCTACATCAAAGAAATACTTGGTCTTTGCAGAGCTTATGTGTGATCTTCCCTGTGCTTCAACGGAATCTGAGCCCAGTGATTCATTTCCAGATGAATTCTTGTTCTTGATAAGCACTACTGATCGTTGGTATGGAGATTTGCTGATATATCTCTAGATGCAACATTTTTAGCCGCATTTATCTTGCGATGATGGCCACTGTATCCGTCACCACGTGAAATACTATCTCATCCTGAATGATACTTTGTATAGACTTGGGATTGACTCTATTCTCCGGAGATGCCTCACTCATGAGGAGGTTGAACATGTGTTGAATGATTGCCACTCTGGAGCATGTGGCGGTCATTTATCTGGGATGGATACAGCCCAAAAAATCCTTTGCGCTGGCTATTTCTGGCCTTCTATCTTCAAATAGTGTCATGAGGTTGTTAAGAAATGCCCACCTTATCAGCACTTCTATCCTAAAAAGCGCACCCATCCTGCTCCGCTCCACCCTGTCATTGCCATTGGCCCATTCGCCAAATGGGGGATTGACTTCATGCATTGTAATCCTATCTCAGCTGGGGGGCATGGTTACATCATTGTAGCCATTGATTATTTCACTAAATGGGTTGAGGCCATGCCTACATATGTGGAAGATGGTAAGACTGTCGCTCTCTTCTTGTTCAATCATATCATAGCTAGATTTGGAGTTCCGCAGTCCATCGTTACTGATCACGGATCCCATTTCCATAATTATATGATGGAGGAAATGAGTTCCAAGCTAGGCTTTCACCATGAAAACTATACGCCATATTATCCATAAGCTAATGGTAAGGTAGAGGCCATCAACGAAGTTTGAAAAACTATGCTTTGTCGGATGGTTGGAGAACATAAATCCAACCGGCACCACATTTTTTTCTCCACTCTTTAGGCTTATCGGACTTATGTGAAAACAACTATTGGTTTCACGCCATTTCAACTTCTCTATGGACTTGAAGCTGTCTTACCGATCCAATGTTAGATTCCATCTTTACAACTTGTCGTCGAACTTCTCCCAGACACTTCTGCAGAGGAAGAAATATTTTTGTACTTGAGTAACCTTGATGAGACTCGCAGAGATACTGCCTTGGCTAAGGAGGCACATAAGAAACGCGTCAAGGCGTAGTATGATAAATCTGTCCAACCTCGTTTCTTCAACGAGGGTGACCTAGTCTTGACCTATGACCAGAGACATGACAAACTAGGGAAGGTAAGTTTGAGTCCATGTGGTATGGACCTTTTGTTATTTCTAAGGTGTTAGAGAAAGGATCTTACGAGCTCGTTGATTATGATGGAATCCCTTTGGGGAAACCTTGCAATGGGTTGTACCTGAAAAGGTATTATGCCTAGGTTTTCTTGGATAGTATCTTGTATATATGTATATTGATTAAATTTCAGTGTGCTTTTAGTATTTTCAAGATGGTTTTGAGTTTTGGTGTCCACATCTATTTATACCATGTTTTAGTCATGCAAATGGCTTTCTACGGCTTCGTTGATGATGCTTGCCACCACACCTTGAATCTCGCCTCAGTTGCTTGGGTCCTCTATTCCCCAGCTAAAGATTTGTTCAGTTCAAGAGTGGTTTGTATAGGTCCCGCTACTAATAAACATCGCCGAGTATGAAGCAGTCATCGGTCTTCTAACTAAAGCTGCCTCCCAGGATGTTCGTGATCTAGTAGTCTTGATGGACTCTCAGCTCATGATTCGCCATTTGAACCACGTCTACACGATTAGGAACCTGGTACTCCTCCGCCTCTTCTGGAGAGTCCATTTGTTAAAAAGATCATTCGAAACTATTACGTATAGGCATATCCCTAGGGAACATAATGTAGTCGCTAACTCATTGGCTAACTACATCCTAGACCGGCATATTGCCCATTCATGACGGTAAATCAAACATGGTCCATCGTAAATAAACATTTAGAGACATGTGAAACTCATAGAAAACACATTTACCATTTGAAACATATAAACACCATGTAAAAGTCTATATATATACGAAAAAGTTTACAAAAAATAGGTCCCGAGACCTCCTCTAAAGCACATAGGATTTCAGGAAAAATCATCATACAAAATCCTGAATCTATCAGCTTTCAGTACATATCTCATACACTAGTGGTGCTCGTGATAGCACATCACTGCTTGAGCTACCCTACGTAGCAGCCTACTGAATCAGCCCGGTACTCCCACTGTAGATCTCTGATATCTCATCGAGAGGTCATCTATGTCAGCATCTGGGATATCCAGAGTTAACCTCTCCAGGTTCTCCTCCAGCTCCAAGGTGATATCATCACCCTGTGGTAAAAAGCGGGCTCCAGCTCACCTATCCAACGGAGATGCTCCTCCAGGTCTCGCTACTCCAATATCTGCATGAGAATATATAGGTCTCGTCACTTAACATAAAAAATATAAAACATAAAAATGTTTCATCCATTTTAGGGTTTCTTGCTTCTTACCGATATCGCCCCACTAGCTGCTAAGTGGGAGTAGTAGGTCAGGATCTCCAGTGAAGTTCGTTCCTGCATAAGCATAGTCCTCAACCATGAGGATCTGATCCCGGATCCATCTGAAGAATGGATCACTGAACTTCACCCTTCCCCTACCTGCTCCTATGCGACCCATGACTTGGACCCACCTCAGCATACAGGGGTCCCGTGCTCTCAGAATCTGGAAGGTCACCTGAGGCTTGATTTGTGGAACCCGCTCGAAGAAGAAGTAGGCTAAGATGGAACCAAAGTTGAACTGCTTCAGCTCTCCTTGCCAACGCTTAGTCAGCTGATCCTTGAAGATTGGAAGCATTGCTTCTGCCCAGTTGAACACCATGGGTGCCATGGCCTCTATGGCATACAACATGTGTGCCCTGGAATCCTGGTGCACACCCTGACTCCCAGCCACGCTCTGCATGGTAAAAAGAACTATCCGTAGATCCCTATCCGTCACTGCCTTGATGGGGATCTTCTTCCCTGATGTACCTGTCCCTGGTGCACAGTGTCGATCTATAAGCTCTTTGGTAGTAATGTCCCCTCCATGGGAACCTGTCAGTGAGATGGGGACACCTCGTCTCGAGAGACCAATCAGGAAGTAGATATCCTGTACCTCCACTGTAAGTATATGGACCCCCACCTCGAAATACTGCTGCTTTGGATTCCACATTTGCAATATGTGTTCCAGTAACCGTTCATGCGACACCGTGCTTGGGGTCCGGAAGAACTTCAGGAGCCCACAGTCCCATAGTGCGGAAATACAACCCGCATTTCTCTCGGCAGTAGCATCCTCATTGTCATGCGTTCTTTCTTTCCATATCACCATGTTTTGATCAACCTAAACCTGCCAAAAATAATAATGGTATGCATTTGAATCATCCTTAAATCATTGAAAATCAAAATAATGAAGTTAAATTTCCCATACTATTAGTTTAATTTATCCACGGTCGGCACCGCCTGTGCACTGTTGGAGACAGGCGGTGGCACCTCCTGTCCACTGTGTTATTGGTGCGGTTCTCGGTTGGTACCGCGTATCCCGCAAGGGGTAGCCGTTGTACCTGCATTTTGAGTTTTAGGGCTTCTCATATAGGCCCAAAACCCCACCAAATCTCAAAATAAATGCTATGAAATGAAAGATAAGGGTTTTATCTATTACTTGCAACTGACGATGCTGAAAACGGACGGTGGAAACTCCTGGTATCAGCTATGGAAGATCTGGCTAAGAAAATGCTCCAAGTGCTCTCTACTAGAGGTAAATAGTGAAATGATTTGATTTTTTACTATTTAATTGACTTATATGTTGGGTCTGACTTGCTATAGTTTTGATGTAACATCATGTTTTAGTCAAAATTTACCTGTCGTAATCCCTAATGCTAGTTTTGAATGCATTTAACACTTGTTCCTGAGACTATTGCAGGATAGGAGAACTCTAGCAAAAAGCTTTGAAAGTTTGTTTATGGATTTTTCGTACTTTCATAAAACAGAAAAGGTCAATGAGCATTTATTATGACACTTTGATCACGCTCTTTAAACCTAGTATCAAAGGTCCGAGTCTGTTTCTGAATCTTTCCAGGCTTGTAAAATTTGACATTGTGTAACGAAACATCATGGAGTCTTCTTTTCACATCTTTTTTCAGACTCCTTAAACATGAAAAGATTGTCGAGTCCATTTCCGAATCTTTCCAGGCTCGTAAAAAGTGACATTGTGTAAAGAAACCTCATGGAGTCCTCTTTAAACTCTTTTTAGGCTCCTTAAATATGAAAATATTGTTCAGTACTTGTCTCCTTCATACTCGTAAAAGTATTTGAAGAGTCGTCCTTCTGACGGTAGGTTATCTCTTTTTCGGTTCGGATAGGACTATTTACGAAAAAGGAACACTCCATCCAATCATGACTGGAAGAGTTATCTAAGGTAAGATTTTATACTTTTTCGGGCCTTAGAGACTAAAACATACAAAAAAGGACCCCTTTGGAGTCTTCTTCCGTATTCATTCAGACTCTCTAAACATGAACGATACCGAGTTTTCTTTCAGTGGACTCGTTAAATTAAACATTGAGAGACCTGCTTTGGGAACGAACCCCTCCTCTGTTAGGTTCATAAAACATATGAGTCTGGACTTGTCTTCTGACAAGCTATATCGAGTGTTTGTTACCCTCTTTGAACTCGTAAAACCAAAAAGAGGCACTCATCAATCATGATGGGGGAAATAGGAAGGGAATCATTTTGCAAATAATGGCAGTTGTTTGTCATTACCTTTGAACATGGCACTTGTCTGCATAATCATGTCAGTCAATTGGGTATTCATCTGATCTCCGTGATGATCCACTTTCATGAGTCATGTCACTCCTTTGAGTCTTTCAAAAGAATGCATTGTCCACTGTCGCATTGTGTGTCTGTCTCGTTCAGTCATGCTGCCAAGTATTTTTGTCATGCCACCCGATGTTCAAAGGGGATTTGAAGAAGTTTTACCTTTGTAGTCTACACAGTCTTTGTGTTAGTATATTTGAGTCATTCATATGGTTACTACATTCACATCATTATAGAACTATGTTCTGAGTTTCGTGTCGTCTATGTGGGACTCATCATGGCCCTCCTTTGACGAGACTAGTCCCGTCGACATCAGCTCATTATCCAGGAAATAGTATTAGAAACAATATTTAGTACCTTGAGATATGTATGCCTTAATGACAGATTCTCTCGCTCTTGACATAGGTTCACATCATTGACCTTTGATTGATAGAGTCGACTGAGTGTTCGACATCGGGACATCTATTCACACTCAGTAGATTGTACTAGAGTACCTTGGAAATCATTGACATTAAGGGTGATCTCCCTTGCACTTGTTAACGATTCACATCATTAGCCGGTAATCAAGTGGTTTCTACCATGTTCGAATTCAGATCATTGTAATCACATGGATAGAATCGTACTTTGTGGAAGACGAAATGAAGACACTGGGTGTTAGTTTAAAGCACTCATTGCTTTTCCCCAGGTTGCGATGGAGTTTTGTATATCTAGCATGGATCCACATTTGTATGGTTGCGGCTATGCTCAAATTTGCTTCTGTATGAAATAGATATACATTGTATGTCTGGTAGCTATGTCCAAGTTTGAGTCCTCTATCACATGGATCTATGCTGTATTCTAGTAGCCATGCTTATTTATTCCTCTCATGGATCTGCCTTGTATTGGTCTGCAACCATGAGTTTGGTTACTTGTGTCTATGAGTCAACATATTGATGTACTACAGATGCCTACTTGACAACTTGCTCTAATTGAGCTGACATTTTCATCTCATGACGACGATTTGTTCCCTCAAAGCTCTCGTTTATCGTATCCCTCTAAGACTCATGCTTTGGGGGGCATCTTGTTATACCAAAATCCTGTCACCATCATGTGATAAGACATTTGACATACCTACTTGCCCTGAATCCCAGCTTCTGGAGTGGAAACACATACTAAATGTCAATCTTTCATACAAATTCCCAGCACCACGCTTACCTTGTTATCCAGAAGCGGTACCCTTGTTCGCACCGCCCATCCCCTATTTCCCACAAGCCGTGCCACCGCTTATGGCCCTTGGTCCATAAGCGGTTATTACCAGAACCGCTCTGTTATTGAAGGAGAAACGCGGCACCCTCAGTAAAAAGGGAAAAAGAGAAGTTTCTCGAGGCTTCTAGATGATAAGCCTCATGTCCTCCCTTATCCCTACTGTTGTGGGTTAGTTGAGCTCTAGATCCCTCATCTTAGGATCTTAGAGGCAACCTCACCCACTAATCTCTCAACCATCCCTATCCATCTAGCCTTATAAATACAAGCCTATGGCCATGGTTGAGGGGGGGAACTCTTAAGGTATTGTTATGTTGTTGGATTGATCACTTGGTCCTTATCATTGGAGAGCATAGGGAGAGTTAGAGTCAGAGCTTATGGGGATGAGAATGCTTGGTTTCATGGAGATGCATGTCAACACTAAGGCTTGGTTGTAAACTTCTTCATATCTCTTTAATGCAAGTTGATTTCTATCCCACATATATTGTTGTTGTATGATTTCACATGTATGTTGTTAGATTCCTTAGTCACTAACATAGATTAGTAGATTATATTCTGGTGGTTTCGATATGTTTGCGTGTTGAAGCTTATTGCAGGTACACAGGGTAACGATTGAAACATTACATTATAGGTATCTACGTCGTCTGGGGAGAGTCTTCAACCTCTGTCCTCTATTTGTTCTGGATCTGAACCATTCAGACCAGTGGAACACCTTGTTGTCCGCAGGAGGTGAAATATTCCAGCTAACAACCTCTCAAAGTTTTGAAGATCAAAATATTTACATTTGACATATCTACAATGGCCATTAGTCCCTATCATTGTGAATTTCCTTCAAAAATAATTCTTTTAACAAGCCTTGAACCTTTGACCAACCCCAAAGGAAAAATCTAAATATATAATATATTATGAAATAGCATATTAATATGAGACTTGACATGCATTTTGACAATTTTTTTGTTGGATTTCACCAGTGAGGTCGATGTTGTGGGTGGAGCACAGTAAGAACCTTGTAATGTCGTATATAAGAGTGTATAAATGTCATAATATACGTCATCAAGGTGTGACAAGTCGAATAATATATGTCCTAATATACATTCTCTTTAAATGTTGCATTGAGAGTATTATATTGTTTTCCCTCGTGAAAACTAGCATCCATGATTTGCACAATGTGGGGAAAAGAAGTTTTGTTTGTTGGTCAATATTATAAAGTTAAATCCTCATATAGACCACCATTCTGCTTATATGTAGAGTTTATTTTGTTTCAATTGAATATATGTAGCATATTCAAGATTTGTCTCATTACTATATTGCATGGGACCTTAAGATGTCATACATCTTGTTTATGAGATTTTAATGCAAAGTCATGAAGATAGAGAAATCAAGTTTCAGATGGAGCATAAAAAATCCTTGTTTTTCACTTTGAATGATCCCAAATTATCTTGTAAGAAAAAAATAATGTTTCATGCTACCATAACTATTGAATGGGCCATTAGAGATATCATTGTGACCATAATTAAAATATCTAAAGTTGCCCTCATACTTCATGTGGGAAAATTTGACACATTAATTAGTTGGTTTAAATGGGTCTTACACTCACATCAAGCACTAACAACCCACATATACCACATATTAACCCTTATACCTTTTTCTCTTGGAATTCCTCTTCCAACCAATTATCTATATTTTAAAACAAATGGAGCATGTCAACACCATCATTTAGCTCTAATTAATCCTAGTTGATAATATTAATGCTCACGACATTTTCATACCTAAGCTAATTAAGAATCTAGCTCTATTGTTCTAGTTTCACATTTAGTCACCCCGAATATGGCCATGGAGAACATATCATATTTCTGAATATAGGTAAGGTATGATTCTTGATAATACGCTACATACCATTTTATAATGACAATCTGTCATGAAGAACAACAAGTGATTGGCTATGATCAAGCTCATATTCAAACACATCAAGAACCTACAATTTGACATGTTTCTCATGATCCCTCATGTCATGAGAATCCTCCAAGCAATCTTCCATATGACAATCTTAAACATAGGAGGAAGAACAAGTATCTTGCAACCTCTCAAGAAGTTGCTCATTTTGAATTTTGATCTTATGAATATCCTCATTATTATACAAGTATGCTTCATGTAACCATTCATTAAGCTCAACCAAATTGTTTCTATCAAAAAGTAAAAACATGAAATTACCTCCAATGTGGCACATTGCTCTTCAAATCTTCTCCATGCCATCAAGGAAGGATGGATCCTCCAATGAAGAAACTTTCCAACAATAATTTGACACCGATGCTTTAGTGTCATTGAGTATGCTAAGGGCCTCATGGATATTCATTTCACTCATATTCAAAGACCCTTCAATGAAGGATGGTTCATGGGAGTGAACCTCCTCTTCTTCTTTATTCTTGATTTGATTAAATTATTGAATCTCAAGGGGTGATGGGGAAGTTGACCTTGGTTCTCCACTAGTTGCTACAAGGTATTCATCTTTATTCTCATGAGAAATTTGGCTTGCAGCAACATTTTAAAATATGATCTCTGTTATCACTCCAGGAAACTCCTCTAGGTTGTATCTCGAGGATTCCTGGTAACTTAAAATGTTTTTAGGGTTTTCTGATATGGATCAAGTCAATTGACCTATATAACCTTTCCACTCTCAAGACATGCATAAAACTCACTCGTTTACAAGGCTTTTAGTTGCAATTGCTCAGAAATTCGACAATAAGGTGCAAGGATGGAGAAATCACTAGGCTGGCAGACTTACATACAAAACACATGCATATAAATGGCTAAATCCTGATGAGGATGGTATTTATAAATCAAATAGCATTAATAAACCAAAAGGATGACAACTATCAGCTTTTTAATCAATCTAAAAATGACCTAAATACACATTCATGCATAAATACAGTAAAGAAAGAGATGATGGTTGAACAGATCACAACAAAAGAGCTTATATCATGAATAAGTAAAATGAGAATCTTGAAAGCGTTATTGGCTCATAAATCCCTGAAGTTGAACCTTTATTATAAAATCAATCATGGGCTTTATAGCCTTCTACAAAAATGACAGCTCTTGAAACTTCGATATGTTTTCACAAAAAATACTCAGAAGTGATAGTTTTTCAGATTAGGGTTTAAAACCCTAGCTAACTATTTGTCTATCTATTTCAAAGATCTAGTTCACTGAGCGAATACTAAATAACTGCATTAGTCGCTGATAATCACCACTGCTGGTTCAGTGTGAAATTGTCGTCAAAAGCCAGTGTTTCGGCAGTTAACTGAAGTGACCTTTCTTGTTTAATCCGCCGGAGTTTTCTACCTTGTTGCCGTGGTCGCCGATTGGAAGCTCTGAACTCTAACCTGTCGGCACCCCAAAACTCAATGCTAACGCAGTGTCAGCACCTTAAATGACTAACGTTGCGACAATTTATGCATCGACGATTGAAAGCTCTGTCTTCTAGCCCATTGGCACCTTAGACTTGAACACTGCCGCAATGTAGGCGGTTCAAATCACTAATTTCCAAGCATTAGTGATCGAAAAGACTAGCCACTAATCTGTCGACGATCGGACGCTCTAGCCACTAAACTTATTCGTCGGCAATCGGAACTCCAAACCACTAACCATCGGAACTTTAAATCACTAGATTCTCCCTAGTGGTAGCATCGTAGTGGACTAAAACTCCGAAACGTCAGCGCAATAGAGGACTACACCTCCGATCACTGTTTAAAAATGTTTCGATGGCAGTAAAAATTTAGCAATACGCCTAACTGCCGAAGGGGTTTTCCACCTGTTATTTATCTTCCAACTTTCGGTGGCTAATGAGATGTTCTGATCCTCGCCCAAGCCACTGAAAGCTACAACTTGTGAAATTTTTACCCAAATAAAAAAACAAAGGCTTTCAAACTGTTAGTGATATTCACATCCTTCATTGCATGAGTTAAATTCTTCATACTATCAAAATAAATTTATTTTGGGAGATAACATATGGCTCCTACTTGGGGATGGGAACCTCCCTGTGAGGTCCCAATAACCCTAGACCAAAATGCCTTTACTGAAAAAGAATAATTAAAGATATCTTCTAGTGTTCCATTGGGCATGGAGTCATTTGTCTTCTATAACTGATCCGCTGCACCCCGCCTGTAGCCTGCTCTGCTTATTCATGAAAACAACTGAAAATGACCTAGCTGCTCATATTAAGAGATTATTTTCTGATCTACTCGTAATCCTAATTCTAATCAATAGATCCTTCTTATCATGTGACATCATGCTTCCAATGAAGCTAGGTCAGAAGTTGATATGCTGAACATATCCCTGATCTTGATCCAAAAAATAAATGAAACCCTAGCATGCAACAATGTAGTTTTGAAAGGTGACAGAACCAGCTATCATTTGACAAAAATATTTTTATATCTATGCTACTCATAAGTTCCAGATAGTTAGCAACAAGGTCATAAAAGCCAACAAGAAATACCTTTTTATGTTGATGTTTAATGAAATGCTGTTGCTGGCTACTTTTAGTGATCACTATGTTAACTGTAGATTGCTCAACCTCTAACTAGGAATGATGAGTTATGCCATGTTGTTTTGGACTTTTCAGATCATCATCTTCCTCTTCATATCTATTGCATTCTTCCTTTGTCTGATAACAATGCAAGCTCAACAGCTGATTTGAATCCTTCTGCTCCCCTTCACATAATCTGAATTCATCATGATGATAGGATGGCTTATCACAGCTAACAATTTCCTCCTTTATAATAATATCTTTGTAGGATATACCAAAACTAAAAAGATCTGTATTGGACTTTTGAGCAGCAGATTTGTAACAAGCATCTATCACAGCATTCACACCTTTTTTATCATCTCTCTGCTGAAAAGAAGAACTAGATGAACTTTGCGTAAATAATAAGTCTTCACAAATTTTAACCTCTTCTTCCTCATCATTGTGTTTATTGAATATAGGAGCATCAAGATAAGATCCTAATGACAGAGATGAAGTCTCTTGTATAGGAGTATCATCAATAGAATTTTGAAACAGATCTGGCAAAATGTTACCTAGTTCCTTGTCATGATTTGAAGCAACATGTTCATAAGGAGAAAGAATATCTTCCTGATGTTCTAGCTGGAGAATAGATAGTCCCTGGAAATCTTGTTCCTCTTGGTTACTGCAACTTTCCTTGATCTGCCCTGGGAGTTACCCTGACTGATTTCAATGATCATTTGACCAGCGAAAAACTGATCATTTCCATTTGTAGTCAAATAAATCAATTCCTCAGATTCACCACAATTAGATTTAATGATGGTAGGAAAACCTTCAACTCCTTTATAATTCATTTCTAGTTTATGTTTATGGGAAAGTACCTCATTGTGAATATCATAAGAGAGATGAGGTAGCTCTTGAAGGAGATATTCTTCTCTATTTACCTTTTCATCCTAAGAATGCAACTTATATTCTTCACAACAATTATTGAATGCAAACTCATCTGGATAGTACCTTTTACAGTGCTCAGTGAATGCTTGGTGAAAATATTTCAATGATGAAATGCTGGAAGGAGGTAAAGAAAAATACCACTGACGTGCATCACCATATAATGAATACATGAACATATTCATATGAACATATTCATGCTGCTGATCTAGTATATCCATGCATTCATGAAATTTGAGGAGGTGTTCTGCATGATTGTCTTCTTCCTTCTCCTTAAAGACAGGTAAAAAATATCCCCATACGGACATATTAGGTACTAGATGTGGGAAACCAGGAACAGAAGAGAAGTCAAGAGGTGCAAACCTCTGGGCCAAAAGAGCAGCAAATGATTTTGACATCTTAATATTGTGGAGTTTCCACTGAATTTGTCTTTCATGGAGTCGCCAGGAATGAGATCTTTACAAGCAACTGTGCTTGAAGATGCCCAGACCCTAAAATTTTCTGATGTATCTAAAAATTCCTGGGAATTAAGAGTTTTATCAGAAGAAATAATAGCAGAAATATTTCTTGAAATACATGATGTAGCTTTTTGTGCAGTACTGCTGGTCTGTCTTGGTAAAGCCCTAGCTTTCCTCAAAATTTCTTCTGGATCTGAAACAGGTGTTGTTGGTGGCCCCTTTGGATTTGCTCTGGTACTTGGTCTTCTTGAAGCCACCTTATATCAATGGAGTCGCCAGATAGATGATTACAACCATAATAATGTCCAAGCTTTGTCTATCATCAAAGCATGGATCTATGTCGTCTCCCAGGGAAGTTGAGCTTCAATCTCCTCTTCCCGGCAATGGCGCCAGTTTGTTATCACTCCAAGAAACTCCTCTAGGTTGTATCTCGAGGATGCCTGGTAACTTAAAATGTTTTTAGGGTTTTCTGATATGGATCAATTCATTTGACTTATATAACCTTTCCACTCTCAAGACATGCATAAAACTCACTGGTTTATAAGGGTTTTAGTTGCAATTGCTCAGAAATTCGACAATAAGGTGCAGGGATGGAGAACTCACCAGGATGCCATACTTACATACAAAACACATGCATATAAATGGCTAAATCCTGATGAGGATGGTATTTATAAATCAAATAGCACTAATAAACCAATAGGATGACAACTATCAACTTTCTAATCAATCTGAAAATAACCTAAATACACATTCAGGCATAAATACAGTAAAGAAAGAGATGATGGTTGAACATATCACAATGAAAGAGCTTATATCATGAATAAGTAAAATGAGAAGCTTGAAAGCGTTATTAACCTTTATTATAAAATCCCCGAAGTTGAACCTTTATTATAAAATCAATCATGGGCTTTATAGCCTTCTACAAAAATGACAGATATTGAAACTTCGACCTGTTTTCACAAAAAATACTCAGAAGTGATAGTTTTTTAGATTAGGGTTTAAAACCCTAGCGAACTATTTGTCTATCTATTTTGAAGATCTAGTTCACTGAGCGAATACTAAATAACTACAGTACTCGCTGATAATCACCACTACTGGTTCAGTGTGAAATTGCCGCCAAAAGCCAGTGTTTCGGTGGTTAACTGAAGTGACCTTTCTTGTTTAATCCATCGGAGTTTTATACCTTGTTGTCGTGGTCGCCGATTGGAATCTCTGACCTCTAACCCGTCGGCAACCCAAAACTCAATGCTGCCGCAATGTCGGCACCTTAAATGACTAACGTTGCGACGGTTTATTCATCGGCGATCGGAAGCTTTGTCTTCTAGCCCGTCGGAACCTTAGACCTGAGCGTTGCCGCAGTGTCAGTGGTTCAAATCACTAATTTCCAAGCATCGGTGATTGGAAAGACTAGCCACTAATCTGTCGGCGATCGGCCGCTCGAGCCACTAAACTTCTTCGTCGACGATCGGAACTCCAAACCACTAACCATCGGAACTTTAAATTACTAGATTCTTCATAGTGGTGGTGCCATAGTGGAATAAAACTCCGAAACGTCGACGTAATAGAGGACTAAACCTCCGATCACTATTTAAAAATGTTTCAATGGAAGTAAAAATTTAGCAATACGCCTAACCACCGAAGGGGTTTTCCACCTGTTATTTATCTTCAAACTTTCGGTGGCTAATGAGATGTTCTGATCCTTGCCCAAGCCACCGAAAGCTACAACTTGTGAAATTTTTACCCAAATAAAAAAAACAGAGGCTTTCAAACTGTTAGTGATATTCATATCCTTCATTGCATGAGTGAAATTCTTCATACTATCAAAATAAATTTATTTTGGGAGATAACAATCTTTATGTCACCAACATAGATTTGTGAGAACCCATCAGTGGATGCCCTTTGGTCCATGCCCACAGTAGAATGTGCCTTGGAATGATATTCAATAGTTTCAAGGTACTCTTGTTCATTATCATGTGATGTTTCCTCATATTTATCATATGTTAAATAGGGGATATGTTATACTTCATTTGCAAAATATCATTTGGAACAGATGTTATAGGGGATATGTTATACTTCATTTGCAGAATATCATT
Organism: Pseudotsuga menziesii; assembly: GCA_001517045.1. NCBI lineage: Eukaryota > Viridiplantae > Streptophyta > Pinopsida > Pinales > Pinaceae > Pseudotsuga > Pseudotsuga menziesii. Next base: position 903,073 of record LPNX011182917.1, read on the forward strand.
TGGAACAGATGTTATAGGGGATATGTTAAACTTCAACTATTATAAAATATGAGACATGAACATATATAATGAATGAAACCTAAATCAAAATCGCAATCTAGATAATCATGTACTTTCACCAACCAAGCTTGCCTCTCATGGTCCTTTAGCCTCTTTTAAAATATTTGACATAGTAAGAATGGGGCTTATGATGTTTATGGAGACACAATGCATTTCTAAATAGACCTACACATTGATGGGTATTCAACCCCAATAGTTTGGACCTTAGTGGATTGAACCATTAAAATCCAAATTGAGATGAAAATCTCACTAGTAATATGAACTTCTTGAACAAAATTGAATGTATTTCTACTATGCCTTTTCCATGGAACATACCAATTATATCCTTTATAATTTCAACTTTCAAGAATATTTTAAAAAATAGATAATAAATAATAAAGTCTTTGTGACTATGTTGTGAACTATTTTAGCATCATTAAGGGTTTATGTATATTTAATGTTTATAAATATGAATTTGTATATTATTTTATTTTATTTAATGATGTATAAAATGATTTTAAATTTATAGAGAATCTTGTTAATATTAATGTGTAATGATATATTTTACTAAATTCTATTAAAGATAATGATATGAAAAATGTGTTTGAACACTTACAAGTAAAATTATTAAAAAAATAGTAAATATAAATCTTGCAAAATACATAACATGTAATATCCCTGATCTGTAGTCAGATCAGAATATTATCTCTAATGTAATTTTAACCAAAATTTTATAAGAAAATTTGCAATGAATCAAACAATTCTTGAAACTAGGAAAATAAGGGAAAGTTGCTGATATTTTTGCAAACAGGGAAGAGGGTTGTTGGGAGAAACCAAGGAAAATTTAGGACTGATAAAATATATTCCCTAACACACTTAAATTAGGGACCATTTAGGTTTCGGAATCAACCCTGCTAAAACCTACTCCCATGTTTCTGGGTCACCCAACCGTGCAACTAGGAAGACCTTTTAAGATCCAACAAACAGAGGCTTGTGTAAACTAAATAAGGATTTTTTATAAGGATGTGAGATAGTAATACATGGTTTATGAAGTTTTATAACATATCAAAGGAAAAGTAAATGATTATGCAAGTTGTAAAGGTGATACTAGCTCACAGGGCATCTCACTAGCTCCATCTTCAGGCTTTTCCAAAATGGGTAAGGGTGTTAAAAATTATCTGTTTTGGACTTGGAGGACTTAGGTAGGAATTTTAATGGCTCATAAGAAAAATAATGGTGGTATTTGGAGTCATACAAGTTGAAATATGAAAGTTACAACAAAACTAGTCATCTTCCAATGCAAATTTAGACTAGGTTGACTTAAAACGAGGAAATCTCAGTCATAATGAATCACATTGGAATAAAATTTGCAGAGAGTGTTTATGATATCATATTAGGATGAATAAATTTTAAATTACTCTCATCAATGAACTATAACACTCTCTTCAACAGTATGCATCATTACAGTGTAATTTTCAGACAAAATTCAAGGAAAGACATGGAGGTTTGAACCCTTAGATGTTGGAAACTTATGGACTTGTTAATGACATATGATACATACTCATGGATGGATGGAGGCTTATAAAAAATCCTGAATCAACTCAAAGTGGCTGCTCCGAAGCTCCAGTATAACATGCAATGAGAAGGGGAGAAGAGAGGAGGAGAGGAGAGGGAACCTTAGGGTGCATATCCCAAGAATATGAGCCACAACACTCAACAAGGAAGCCTTAGCTTCATCAAGATAAAAATAATAAACAACCAAACTGAATAATGGAGCTCCAATTATCTTTAAATAAACCTCTGATGACTTGTTGGGCAAGTCAATCATCTGCTGAGCAAGTTTCCCTTGCTAAAACCCTAACCCAAGCCACATGGTGTGCCCTCCTTGAGAGAATGGAAAGTAGGCATCATTTAGATGTTTCCTTGTCATCATCTTCCATCCAATTTAGAAACTACTCCCTGCTTAGGCCTAGAGTTTCCCGCGTTTGCCTATGACAACTTTTCTACCTTTCATGTTTTTGTGACTGAACCTAAAAATGGAAACTGCGCCCTCCTTTGGCCCAAAGTTGCTACTTTTCCTTATGCAAATTTGTATTCACTTTAGATTTTGTGACTAAGTCTCCAAAATGGAAACCGTGCACTCCTTTGGACTAGAGTTGCCTCTTTTGTCTATGACTACTTTTTCTTGGATTTTGTCAGTCCTATGACAATTTCTATTATCCTCCTTGGCAAGTTAGCTTGACCAAGTGTGCCCTCCTAACATGGAAGCTTATTTTCCACATAATTAATTGAATAATACTTAATAATGACAATTAATATAACCAAGTACATGCCTCCTAAATAACATTTTAATAATATTTCCTAGGTTAATTATTTAATGCATCTTTTGACCCCCTAGGTGCTAGGAGAGGTCAACACTTCTGGGTTCAAAATGTGGGAACATGAAAATCCTCCCCTCCCAAGTATGCTTGTCCTCAAGCAGAAGCACACCAGAGTACTGCAAAATTTTTCCACCATGTTTATGCTACACCACTCTGATCATAGTAATTTCCCTAATGACCACTTCTTTCCCTCAAAATTTTTGACCCAGTTAAGGTAACTGAGTAGAATGCATGGATCCCAATGCATCCAGTGCAAAGATTTAAATCCTCCTACCACCTTCAGTAAGTTGTCATCCAAATAAATTCCAGGGTCCCACAACCATATTGGAAACCTATTACTTCCAAAAAATTCCACCACTAGGTTCAACAATATTTGGACATATTCTTGTGCAAGTTGATTTCTGTTATGAACTGTTGAATCCCATGGATGCGATACATTTTTTATCTAATTCTCACATAATATAACAATTCCATATGCATCTAAAAACCTGCTACAAATGCAAAGAACAATCTTACCAATCTGAGCCAAGATTGCACGCCCTTTAGTCTCTATATATGTTATGTATATGCCCATCCAATCCATATAGGATGTGATCTCCATATTCCCCATGATGAATTCTTCCACCCATAGAGGTAGTTCATGATTTCTTTCTTCCAAGACTTGAATGTCAAACAATGCTTCACTCATTCAAGGAAGCATTGAGTGCCCATGAATCTTAATTTCAGTGATATACTTGTCTACCCAATCCTTAGATAAACAAATACCATTACATGCTGCCTCAAATACTATTTCCTCAGCTATTTTTCCCATAACTAATTCCTCCTCACGACTCTTCTTCAAATCAACAAATGCTTGACCAAAATATTCTTCATCTTTCTCAATAAATGCTTGGATCTCACCTTGTGCCAACTTTTGTCTTGCATTCACAAATGACTTCAACCTGCCATGAATGCAAGATGGAAATTTCTTATTGGGTGATTCAAAATCTTCCATGTAGTGGTACACCCAAACCATGGAGGCATGATAATAGGAGATGTATAGTGGTTGCATAATACTTCTTTGTTTCTGCACCCATGTCAAGGAAATTCCCAGTAGAACAAACAATTTATTGCATGAACAAAGATATTTTTTTCCTCCCAAGGTCTCCATTTAAGTGAGGCATTTATCCACCATTCAATGCATGTATAAGGAATTTTGTTTTCTGATTTGCATGGTTTATAATCAGCCACATATTCTAAAGCGAAAGCTCTTTTCCACGGAGGAATCTCATGGGTTCCTCTTCCATAGCATGCCTCAAGAAAAAATATTTACATTTACAAGCTAGGCTTGTGCAACCTTGGGTCTCAATTTCCACTATGTACTCACCTATCCAATATTTGGACAAATAAGTGTATTTGCTTGTAGATCTGAATGGTATATCCTATTGAAAGTATTTCTACAATGAGACAAGTGTTTCATCAGTGTATCCTATGGTATATTCCTTCACTAATACTTGCAAATATGAAATTTTCTCATGTCCATCTTCCACATAAGATTCCTTCATTATACCCAAAACATTTCCTTCCATGCAACATTAAAGGTGTGACACCTTCAAATCCTTTTGAAGTTGATAGATTTGCAACTTTGACTCTTGAAGTGATCTTTGTGTGCTCTTCAATAAGTTACTGGTGATCTCCAATTTATTAGTGAGCCTTTCTGATTCTTCTTCTTCCTTCTTGAGTGCACAATGGTACATTTCAGCCACCAAGATGAGATGATCTCTGTCAGACAGTAAGTTCATATATCTCTCCATCTTGGCCATTCCTTCTTTAATTGGTATGCACTCTTCCATAAAGGCTTCTCCTTCCATCCCTCCTCCAGAAGCTTTTCAACAACATCTTGCCACCAAGGAATTGATGTCAACAAGTTTGTTCATGGATTCCATAAGCTTCTCTCTATCCTTCTTTGGTGATCCACTCAAATGATGTGGCTCACAAAGAAGATCCTCCACCAAGGTTTCTTGTTCTAATAGCTGACATATAAAACCATTTTTCTTATGGCATGGATTCACAACACAAAACTCATTCTCAACATACAAGTCAGCCCTTGAATTTTCTGCAAAATCACTTCCATGATGTGAAGTGGAGGGTATCTCTGAAGGTTGGAATGACATGTGATCTTTACAAAAATTAGAAAGCACCTCATTTCTTGAAATTTTATATTCATCGTGATGCAAGAGAGTACACAAATCTGAATTCTATGCATCCCTTTGCATCATATTTTTCTCCTTCGAATTTCCTAGTTCATACCGAGCTGGTGGGGTCTTGTATTCCACTCCATTAGGAAGTTCAACTGATGATTTCATATATGATATATGTTTCCCTTTTGGATATGATCCAAAATATCCCTTATTATCATTGACAACATCAACTTCATTTGTACTGATTTTGTGTTCACCAACAGAGAAACTAGGAGTGAATTATTTTCCCTCACCATAGTCCTTCATTCTACAGTCCTCATAGGAAAGTGAAACCTTTTCATCCTCTAATGAATCAGATGGTTGTAAGTAAACATGGATTTTGAAAAAATTAGAACCCTTATCATACATATTCTTCATGTAATGATACTATGGTGGCTTTCTCCTCCGCCAAATTCTCCAGTTCACACCCAAGCGATGTGGTCTTGTCCTCTTCTTCCTTATGTGGCTCCTGGGGTGACTATAACTATGATTTGTAAAATTATTTTGGATATGATCCAAAATATGTCTCTCCACCCATACATGAGCTCACATCTTGAGCAGTGATCTGGAGATTACCCACTAAGAATCTTGAAGTGCATTAATCTTCAACTTCTTTTCTCATGCTACCACCTTGTGTTGATTTACACTTCACCTCATGGATCTCTGTCTCTGCTTCATTTATCTCCTTATTTAAGGAACTTAAGGATTATTCATCTTGATGGTCTCTGGAAGTTCTGTTTGAAGAAAAAAGAAACATTCTCTTACTTCTAGGACAAGTAGATGGTTTTGATGAATCTTTCTTTTTTGCTCCTCTTTTGGCTCCAGGTGGCAACCAACTAGTCCCCACTTTCTTGCACACTTCATCAACCATGTGTGCAATCCTTTTCATGTTTGTCCCACAATAGGTATCTGTGAATAACTTATGTATCTAAAGAGTGTAGTACTCTAAAAAAGAAAGGTCCTTCATAATTCCATCACTCAGTCCACAATAATCTACAAGGTACACAACTGATTCCTTTGGCCTCCCTCTACAAGGGAAACCCTCATGAATATATCTAGGGCTCATGACTTTTTGATAAGATGAAACATAGAAGTAATAATTTTCATTACTCATTAGACATCCATAAACATAGGGGCCTTCTTCTTCTCCATGCCTTCTGCAGTACTCTTCATACTGCTCATCGAGAGTCTTCCTCAGAGTATGACATCGCTAGAAATTTTTTTCTTCTACTTGAGAGCTTACTTTCCACAGGATGGGACAAGGAAAGAAATCCGATACCACTGTAATATACCTGATCTATAATTCTATCATAATATTATCTTTGATGTAATTTTAACCAAAACTTTATAAGAAAATTTGCAATGAACCAGACAACTCTTGAAACTAGGAAAATAAGGTGAAGTGGATGATATTTTTGCAAACAGGATAGCGTGCTGTTGGGAGAAATAAAAGAAAATTTAGGACTGATAAAATAGCTTCCCTAACACATTTAAATCAGGGACCATTTAGGTTCAGGAATCAGTTCCGCTAAAACCTACTCCCACGCTTCTGGGTTACCCAACCGTGCAACTAGGAAGACCTTTTCAAATACAACAACCAGAGGCCCATGTAGATTTAATAAGTATATGTTATAAGGTTGTGGGACATTAATCATAGTTTATGAAGGTTTATAACATATCATAGGTAAAGGAAATGATTCTGCAAGTTGTAAAGGTGAGACTAGCTCACGGGGCATCTCACTAGCTCCATCTTCAGGATTTTCCAAACATGGTAAGGGGGTTACGAATTCTTTGTTTTGGACTTAGGGGAATTATTTAGGCCTGTTAATGACTCATAAGAAAAATAATGGTCGTATTTGGAGTGATACAAGTCGAAATATGAAAGTTACAGCAAAACTAGTCATTTTCAAATGCAAATCCAGACTATGTTGACTTAAAATGAGGAAATCTCAGTCATATTGAATCAGTCTGGAATAAATCTGAAATTACTCTCATCAATTAACTATAACCCTCTCTTCAATACTATGCATCATTCCAGTGTAATTTTAAGACAAAATTCAAGGAAGACATGGAGGTTTGAACTCTTAGATGCTGGAAACTTATGGACCTGTTAATGGCATATGATACATAGTAATGGATGGATGGAGGATTATAAAAAATCCTGAATCAACTCAGAGTGGATACTCCTAATCTCCAGTAAAACCTGCAATGAGAAGGGGAGAAAAGGGGAGGAGAGGAGAGGGAACCTTGGGGCACATCTCCCAAGAAACTGAGGAACAAATATCAACAAGGAAGCCTTACCTTCATCAACATCAACATAATCAACAACCAAACTGAATAATGGAGCTCCAATTCTCTTTAAATAATTCTTTGATGACTTGTTGGGAATGTCAATCACCTGCTTAAGCAAGTTTACCTTTCTAAAACCCTAACTCTAGCCGCATGGTGCACCCTAATTGAGAGACTGGAAACTAGTTGTCATTGAGATGTTTCCCTATCATTATCTTCCATCCAATTTAGAAAATGCACCCTCCTTAGGCCCAGAGTTTCCTGCTTTTGCCTATGACATCTTTTCTGCCTTTCCTGCTTTTTCGACTGAACCTCAAAATGGAAGCTACACCCTCCTTTGGCCTAGAGTTGCTTCTTTTCCTTATGACATCTTTTTCTGCACTTTAGCTTTTGTGACTGAGTTTCCAAAATGGAAACTATGCCCTCCTTTGGCCTAGAGTTGTCTCTTTTGTCTATGACTTTTTTTTTTTGGTTTTTTTCAGTCTTATGACAGTTTCTATTATCCTCCTTGGCAAGTTGGCTTGCCCAAGTGCGCCCTCCTGAGATGGAAACTTATTTTCCACATAATTAATTGCATAATAATTAATAATGACAATTAATATAACCAAGTACATGCCTCCTAAATAACATTTTAATAATATTTCTTAGGTTAATTATTTAATGTATCTTTTGACCCCCTAGGTGCTAAACAAGGTTAACACTTCTCATGTTCAAAATGTGGAGACATGAGATAACATGATTAATAAACATAAAATTACAAATATTTAACCAATTCAACTTTAACCATTTAACATAACTATTGATTTATAGAATAAACATCCTAACATTTTATAAAACTAACAGTAAAATAACATTTAAAAAACAAATATATTCTGGTATGGCTTCAATGGCTCAAGAATGCCCCTGAAATATTCTATTTTTTCATTTTTTCTGTATTTAATGCTAATTTGAAAAATTGAATGGTAGATTATTGGAATGTCTAAGTTGAAGAAATATTTCATGCAGGGGAGAAATGAAAACATAGGTTTATCTGCTCTCTATAACGAGGACACTGAAGCCAGGGAAATGTATTCCAGGTTGTTTGTTTTTTTCTCTAGTTGAATATGATCCTTCTACAGAAATCCAGGTTCCTAATATTAACCTGTCATACTTTTATTTTAAGTTTGACAATTTTTTTCTTTCGTCAGATGGACATCATTTTTCTTCTCGATCCTGAGAAACATTAAATTTATTAGGCATTCCAATTATTTTTGACTTTGTTAGTGGGGACTTTGTATTACATAAACTACTGGTAAGATGAATAGAGTATTAAGCGGTCACCCAAGGTTCGATTATATCTGTGGTCTACTCCATTCTCACGACATGGCATTAAAGAAATGTTTCCATATGCAAGTATTAGGTGATTTTGCACAATGATTTCCACTCAAACCCCTTCAAACTAGGTGGTGCAAGTCTTAGGTATTTTGGCACAATGATCGCCCTTCAAACCCCTTCAAACCAGGTGACTAAGTTTAAGAAAGTATCCCCAAAGGAATTTCAGTAGCCTTGATGACATCAAACACTTGCAGTGCCTGTTTTCACATGTAAAATGGACCTTGAAACACAAACTAATGAGATGGATGGAATATTAAGCGACCAGAAGGATTCCATTATCACTGCGATCTTCCCCATTCCATGACATGGTCTTTAAAGTAATGATTCTAGGTGCAAGTTTTGGATGAAACCCAAATCTGTCTTAAGGAGTTGGTTATCTCAAAGCACCCTATAAATGCCTTGCTAACCAACCTTGCCTGCTTTCTAATCAACTTGCTTGGCTAAAAAACTCCAGCCAGGATATCATTGTATATAAAAATGGTGATTTCCTGGATTCATTTGTTTCTGGACTAGCCAATGGTGTCTATACCAGTTATAAGGCCAGCGAACATATTGGCATCACACCTATAAATACCTGCCGAGACCCCGAGATGAAAGTGTTATTTGGGATGATTTAACAAAATGGATTCCCTTCAAACCCAATGCCCAAGTTGAAAGAATTCTACCCAATAACCATTGAAATGATGATAGTTGAGCATGAAAATGCCACTGTTATATTAGAGTCTGAATAAAATAAACATAGAAAAAGCTCGCCCCTATGACCCCTGCATCCTTTTGAGAGGAATATATCGAACATTTTTTCCAATGTTTTTCATTCATTATATTCTAGATGGGGTTAGAGTTACAACAAAAGGGATGGACGATTCTCTTTTCCAAAAATAATCGTTACTGGAAATGATGTGTAACTGGAAAATAGGAAAACCGTTGCAGATCATACTTTCGTTGAGACTTCGTTGACCAAACCCTTTCCTTCTTCTTCCTTCGATTCCCAAAGGTAGTTGGTGCTCACATGTATTGATTCTGAAAACCAAGCTATGAGGAATATCAATACTTTGCATCAAATCTAGAGTTGATCTCATGGAAATATTTTTGGATCTGCCAGGAGTTGTTTGCTAGAAATCAGGAATATATAATATTCTTGAAGCCTATCTCTTATGCGTTGTCTCATTTGTTTGACCAAAATATTTGGAGAAGATTTTGATTCCCTGAATATGGTGTCCATCTTTACCTAAATCAGAGAGATTAAGAGAGATTTATATCTCCTTGTTGTTGGGTGCTCTGCCATCGTTGTGTGAATATGAAGTTTCCATATAATTTGGGAATGATTTCTAGGCCTAAGATATACTTTTCCACTTATTCAATAAGATCCCTCAAATATATAATTGAGGATATTTGCAAATACATGTTTCAAACAAGGAACAACGTGCTTGTGTAGTGTCAAGGTATTCATCATAAAGTCCTATTCTCTTGTAGAAATTTGCATTAAACAAGTTAAACCCTGAAAAAATATGTATGTATTGATTGTGCTCAAGCTCAACAACAATTTCACTTGTTGATTCCAATTTAATAGTCATTCCTTTCAGGTCCTGATATAGGCTCTTCCTCGCATTCCAACTTTTTAACCTTTCTAAACAAATGATACTATGAGTTTTAGGTTGTTTTATCCAAAGGACTATTGGATTCGTGGGCATTTCAATAAAAGTATATTCTATTCCCTCTCAGGTTGACTACGAGAAATTATAGTCCACATACCCTAAGAAATTTAATTGTTTCCTCCTACCATAGATTCCACCATGAAATATTGTTAATGAACATGGTTCTAAATTCTCACAATGGATTGGATGCACTTAAGTGAGTTTCAGTTTGTAGGGAAACATACAAGGCCCTCCACTAACAAACATAGTTCTGCAAACAAGAAGATCGTATAAACCTATAATGGAACAAATAATGACAATAAAGCATTAAACTTACTAGAGAAGGTGGACATTTAATGTTTGCATAGATGTGATCTACATAGGCTTGAAGTACTGCTTGGCCACATTGACAATTTGACCGAGTGTGCTATCCTCCTACCTCCAAAGACTTATTCTTAAGCGCAAATTTGCAGGGGGGCCGACATTTCCTTTCCATGGACTCGAGGGTACAAGCTCTTCCTCCCACTCTATTATCTTTCCATATAACCATATTGAAGTTTCCACCAATCTGATAAGCAATAAAGAAACAAACAGGAGGAACAAATCCTATAGTCTGTTGCATTTATCATTTTCATGAATGTTACTCCAAAAAATATTCTCCGTAGTATGGATTTAGTAGAGTTTCTTCATGAAAATAAATAACAAAACAAAAAATAGAATGACTTCCAAAGATGTCAAAACTTCCAACTGAAGACATTGTTTGCTGTAGAAATCATCTTGCTACAAAGTATAAATGGCTTCATGAATCATTAAAGCATATGGATAATAGACCAGACATATATTCTCAAGAAAATCTTTTGAACATAGAAAGATACGGTCAGAATATTATTATGTATATTACGTACCTTGTATTTTCAACTATACTGCATGCATAATATAGATCATTTGTCCAAGAAAGTAGACAACAATCACATCAAACAATATAAAGTTTGAGAATAAATAAACAAGGACTTCAACTCATTGATGTTATCTCATATAAAGTTTGACAAGGACTTCAACTCATAGATGTTATCTCATAGTTGTAAATGGAGGATCTCCAAAACTGCAGTAAGTACAGGAATAACATTTTTCTCAACAAAATGCCTAACCAAGGAAGAAAACATCAGCCAAGAGTGAACAACCTGAACAAATTTGGATGAAATGTAGCAAGATAAGCATTGAACCACATTGATAAAACTTGTTTGTAGAATTCTATGTTTACTTGGAAGGAGTGGAAATGAATGTGCCTAAAAAAAATAAAATTAAAAAGAACAAGGGAATCTCATGAAAACTTACCATTCTCATCCAATGATCAAAATGGAGTGCCAAATAATATCGTCTATGGTCAAAACGGAGCACCAGAAAATCCTCTAGCTGATAGAAGAGTTAAAAAATTTGTAATAGCAAAGAATACACCCCTCTCTCCCATCCCATGTGGTGGTAAAAATAATGTTGAAATTCCTCACCAGCACATGGTAATAGTCCTATGCTGATTTCTAAGCTTCCTATTTAGGAAAACTGAAATCTGTATCAAAACTACAATCTGATAGTTACTAGGAACTAAAACACATGAAGCAATAAAATAGCATCAAGTACACATATCTAAAATTAAATCACATTACTATTTATTTATTAATCTTGAAAACAAAAATCACATTGAAAGCTTCAAACTCTACCCTTCACAACTGCTTTCTATTTTGAAAAACAAATGAATAAACCCATACCTCGACTTCCTCTTTTATAGATTGAGAAGAAGAGTACGTGAAATAAATCTCCTTAATGTTCCTCCACACTCTGGAATCAACATAACCAACTACAAACTTCCATCTTCAACTACATGTATCTAACAATGTTACTCTAGTCAATCACCCTATCTGCAACAAACTATTTATCTTCTTTCAGTAATGGCCCACAGAGTTCCCGAGTCGACCAACATATCTTCTCTAGTTTTTCCATTGAAAAAACCTCCTTTCCTTTCCAACAAATAAGCTGAGGGTTGCTCCATTTAATAAACTGATTAGTCTTAGCACCTGCACATGGCTCAAAAATAAAGGAACCACTGCTTTGCACAATCTTGTACAAAGATATTTGCCCATAAAGGTGAGTAAAAAAACGAACAAAATTGTACTAGTAAGAAGAGACAAATTGTTATTGATAACTATTTCACCAAGATATAGAATGAGCAGGGTATTCCCGCATCATTCTATGTTCCAAAATGGAACAATGGATGCATTCCTTGAATCCAGTGGATCTTCAGAAAAGTTTTAGTTATTTCTTGGCCTTTTGATAAATGCAACAGACGAAGTGTCTCGGCCTGCATTTCTTCTAGGCATATGAGGATCAGTCACCACTGATCAATTCATGAAAAATAACTTGAAGAATAACCACAACTCTATATAATGGAAGAGTGGTCAACAATATATGGCTCACAACTTGTCACAAAGGATTCTCAATGATTTTACCCTGCAGTAGGATGAACTTTAGTCATCTTCTTATGATGAAGTGCAATTTTTCACTTGTTAAATACAATCTCCAATACAAGAGATCTTCGAATAGAAACAAATCCGTCATTTTCTGTGGAGAGAAGATGGAGGATTTTTCTCAATAACACTTTCTCTTTGTAAATGTGTACAAGCTCACATAGTAAATTGGCACGTTGCTGATTTGGAAATTCAAGATTACATCCTGTATAGTGGTGATCCAACATAGTTCTCAGACTCATCATTTTCATACATATTTGATATATCTCGAGTCTGCAATTTCATTAACATTGGCAGGATTTCATTGTTTCAGAATGATTGATACTTCAAAGCATTATTTTTTTTTGTCATTGTGGAATTTCTGAGTTTTGTTCTCTAATATATGATTTGTTTTTCATATTATTTTAGTGGGAAGTTGGGGAGATACTTAGTATAGAACTTCTCTTTGCGTCCTCTCTATCGTCAGTTAATTTTCCAGTTCTTATTTCTCAAATTTTTTTGATTGCGTGCCTATATTCTTGGAACCTTCAGAAGCCATCATATGATGTAATCCTAATCTGCCAAAATTACAACTACTAAGAAATAAGGAACATAGGATATTTCAAGTATATGCATATACTAAAGCAAAGCAATGGTATTCAAATCCAATGATAGCAGTGAAGAATATTGAATACATAAACAAGAGAATAAGACAAGTGGCAGAGCACCAATCAACAAAGGATATGGATAAGTTAGAATCGAGATCTTCAAATCACACTTGTCTTCCAGTTTATTTTTGGTAAAAGACATGAAGTGGTTGCAAATTGTGAGGCACAACATCATCCCATGGGACAATATTGATTCCTGTGACCTAGAGCCTGCAGAATCAACGTCATGGTTGTGCTTTCCCTCATAACTCATGTCCTCTCAATATGCTTGTGTACACTGCAGCCCACATTGGTGCAATTGTAATAACTCACACTTTCTATCCATATTTACATCAATGATCATTGATAACCTTCATCCAGAATGTTTACATCACTTGTTGTCTGCACAACAACACGAGGCTCTTTGATTATTCTATTCGTAGAAACTATTTGTTTTATATTCTCCTCCATTATTCAAACCTCATGTTTTAGTTTATCACGTCTTTGAATGTATTCATCCAGTTCTTCTTTGACCTTTTCCATATCCTTCTCTTTCAATGTACTGCTCATCTTTTGTTTAATTTAATTTTCATCTACCTTTAAACGTTCGTATCTCTTACGAGAAGGAATCAGGGAGACATTATGATTTATTTTATGAACTACAAGAGTAATTCTTCCTCTTGGGGTTCTTGGGGTTCGGGCCCTTTTACATAGAGAACACTTCACTGTTAAATTCAAGCTTCTTGGATATGCATTTTGGATCCTTGGTGAAGAACCAAAAGCATATACACAAGATGTGCAAATACCTGATACAGGATGTGAAAATACGATTCCTGACACAAGATGTGCAAATAAGATTATGTGGAACTAAATCAAATATGTTCCCAACAGCACCTACATTTGATAAACAACCATGACTTTAGTGAATATGCCCAAAGATATTTAACTCTCCTCCCTGTCGATATTAGCTTGCAGCTTCTACACTTGGAATTCGTATGAACTTCGCCATCTGAGACCTGTCCTCTAAATGTTATTGGATACACAGGCTTGGCATGAAGGAATAACGACCATAAAAATTGCAATGTAAGGGTATGTGTATTATGCAACTTTGTTCAGAATCTATAGCATCCGAATGAGACTAATAAGACTCTTCACTGTACTGCAATACCATCGATCTTATACACATCTTGCAATATTAGTCGAAAGGGTTTTGGTCAAACAGTCAGTTTTCATAAATCTTAAACCCTTCCCTAAGAGTTGGAGAATACAAAGACCAAGATAAATTTTCCATTCTTATAAGTCATTGCTACAAAGTTACAGTCAAGCACCATTGGATTGCAGAGATTTACATTTTCAAGCACAAGCCATTCATCACACTCAAATCTAAAAGTTATTGTACAAGAAGAGATTAGAATCAAACTCATCATATATGTGCCCATTTAATTCCACGGGGTTGATAATTTCCATGTGGCGTTCCCTTGTCGATTACAACTTGCAAAATGGTTAAAACAATACCACTTCCTCAACGATCCATAATCACCATCTCTTGGAACTGTGTACTTGGATCATGAGTACATGGAGATCTTGTGGATACTGCTTCAACACATGAGTTCACTTTAAACTTTTATTTACACTTAAATAGCTTTGTGGACAAATCCTTAGCCTCAATTGTATGCACATCGAATAAAACGTTTAGCATTTGAGTATTCAACGTTTTTTTTATGCAATGAGAATTAACCCACAGATAGAAATTAAAGATTTTGCTCTTGATATATGGAGGTTTATACAATAATATTTGATGCATTGTGTACTCTTTGTTGACCAGAGAGATCTGTCTTAGAGGGATTTTGCACTTGTTGGCATTCTAGATGATCGATGCAACGCCACATTATCTGTCTTCTGATACTTTAACTGATACTTTTGTTGTGTACTTATGGTGTTTAGTGTTGTGTTCAAATTTTGTTGTGTACTTATGGTGTTTAGCTGTCTTCTGATATTTTTGTTGTGTACAATTTTTGTTGTTGTGTACTTATGGTGTATGGTGTTTAATGTTGTGTTCAATTTTTGTTGTGTACTTAAGGTGTTTAGCGTTGTGTTCAAATGTGTGTAGTGTTGTGTTCAAATGGATATTTCTTTTAGTGAAACATCAAAATTTATTTTTGGTGTTTAGTGTTGTGTACTTTTGGGGTTTAGTGTTGTGTTCAAATGGATAACTTGTATAGTGAAACATCAAAACTTACTTTTGGTGTTTAAGGTTGTTTTTGAATGGATAAATTTTTAGTGTTGTGTTCAAATAGATAACTTGGACATTGGGTTTAAACTTTTCCCCAAAAAACATCAAAACTTGTGATAATTTGGAGGTTGGGTTTAAACTTTAAAAAGAACATAAAATTCTTTCATATATAAAAATGAGGCTGGGTTTAAACTTTTCCAAAAATAAAGATCAAAACATTTCATATATAAAAATAGGGTCATATAGGGAAAAAATAATAAACTTTAAATGGGTCATATATAAAAATGGGGTCTACTTCTGGTGTTTAGTCTTGTGTTCGAATAGATAACTTGGAGGTTGGGTTGTGTTCGAATGGATAACTTGTTTAGTGTTGTGTTCGAATGGATAACTTGAAGGTTGGGTTTAAACTTTTCCCAGAAAAACATCAAAACTTGTGATAACTTAGAGGTTGGGTTTAAACTTTCCCCCCCAAAACATCAAAACTTGTGATTCTGATACTTTTGGTGTTTAGTGTTGTGTTCAAATGGATAACTTGGAGGCTGGGTTTAAACTTTTCCAAAAAAAAATCAAAACTTGTGATAACTTGGAGGTTGCGTTTAAAAATTTCCCCAAAAACATAAAAAAATTTCATGTATAAAAATGAGGCTGGATTTAAAATTTTCCCAAAAAAAACATCAAACTTTTCGTATATAACAATGGGGTCATATAGGAAAAAAAAACTTAAATGGGTCATATATAAAAATGGGGTCTACTTCAGGTGTTTAGTCTTGTGTTTGAATGGATAACTTGAAGTTGGGTTTAAACTTTTCCAAAAAAAATATCAAAATTTTTCATATATAAAAATGGGGTCATATAGGAATAAAAAAAGCTTAAATGGGCCATCTTTAAAAATGGGGTCATATAGGAATAAAAAAAGCTTAAATGGGCCATCTTTAAAAATGGGGTCTAGCCCGCATGGGTATGGCTCATTGGAGATTCAATTGATATAAAATCACATGTTGTAAAGGAGGTCACAAGTTCAAATCACACTCGGGCTTATCAGTGTCTCATGCTTGTGGGCGGTTGTGGGTATTCCCCAGTTGCTCAGTCTCGGTCACACAAACTGGGGTCTATAAATGGATTATATATAGGGAAAAAAAACCTAAACATGCGATTAATGGATCATTTCCCCCCATGTTAACTAAAATTGATCATATATGGACAAAAGGATTTTTTTTCTATTATTAAAGATAAAATCAATTAAACCTAACTTTTGCAACAAAAAAAATATGGTTAATAGATTTCCATTTGCCCCAAGTCAATGAAAATGGGTCAATGGGTCATATATAAACTAAAAAAAAACATCAAAACCCATGGTTAATGGACTTCCATTTTCCGCAAGTCAACGAAAATTGATCATACATTAACAAAAGGGTTTTATTTTTTAATTATTAAAGATAAAATCGATTAAACCTTTAAAATGTTGGGTTTGATTTTAAAATGGAAAAATAAATTGGTGTTTTCAAATACAACTAAAGATATCAAGGAACCTTTGACAAATCAAAGTGTGAGAATACTCCAAATTAACTTTTTGAGGTTGAGTGAAACTTCAACAAGGCTTGCTGAGATGTTTGGAATCTATCAAGAGTTCGATGTAAATATTGTAAACGCAATATGTAATTCCTAATGTGTAGCTCAAGGACAAGACCTATTAGTGAATGGCATGTTTTTTAGGGCAAGTAAACTAGGTTTGGTAGTCCATGCGCTAGTAAGCCATGGAATATGTAAAAATATGTAAATGTTTATAATGATAATGAAAATATCTAAGGCTGGCTATGGGGTCGATGTGAACGATGGGGTCTTTGATATCCACTAGGGAGGTGTGAGTGGGTTATGGGATTGACCCTTTGCTTCCCAAGTGTTACCTTGAGAATACCTATGCGATAAATGGCGAGAACCACCTCATTAATTTCCCTTAATTGGAATTTAACCATTTGGACATAAACGACGATTTAGAAGGACTCTCCCAAGTTTAATGACCACAAGAAAAGTACCACAGGTGGGTGTCACTGATCGGTTCAGGAGAAAAAATCCTTGTTCTTGGAGGTTCAATCCATTGCATTGGAAAAGAGGAAAATATTCCATCCTCGATCATCCATGCACATCTACCCATTCGAACCCTGCGTGTAGGAGAGGAAGGAAGATAGAGAATTGTGTGAACTTCACCATAACCCTGTGCGTGAGACATTGCGAGTTTGGGGGTGAATTGTGAAGGTTGTGAAGGATCAATCTCCATCGGGTTAGTTGTATGGACCCCTATACTTTCCCAGGATAGTTTGAGGGAAGGAAAACACCCAAGGGATTCAGTTTGATGTTATCATTTTATAGAGCACGAATAAATTGGGTATGTTAGGCTAGTACTTACACAAATGGATGCACATATCAAGATCACAATCTACAACATTACTTATTACATAACTGAGCTAAGAGTGTTGTTGTAAGTAGCTGAGCATCTATAGTTATTTTTGTAGGGTCACTCTCACCAATACTCATCCCACTTCCCATATTTGTAGAAGAATATACATTGTTTTTTATTGAGTTATTTCTTCCCTTATTTAAGGTGTGTTTATGTCCACTAAAGTGCTTTGGAGTGCTGAAAATATCATATTTGCATTCTTTGTTATGATATTATTTACATGTTAAGTTTCATTTACTGTCAAGCAACCAAATCCTTAGATTCAATCTCCCAAACAATAGTACATTAAATTTAGTGAAAACCCCAAAGGTGTGACAAAAATGTACAAGTTAGTAAATCAACATAACATCAATCAAGTATATCAGCAGTAAGGAAATTACCTTCAGGGGCATTTTCAGTTTGAGAACATTAGCAACCAATCAGAACACATCAAACACTTAGGAAATAGAGGCAGGGAGCTTACAAATATATGTGTCAAAAATTTCACTAGTCCCATGTTTGTTAATTTGGAAAGCCTTAACATCAATTGCCCAAAGTTCTTTTGAAAGTGGTAATTTTGTAGCCATTGAAGTAACATTCATTGTTTTCTTGAAAACCTTCTTGCTTTTCTTTTGTGTGGGTCATCCTCTTGCATCTTTACTGACTAGCAATTGTTGATGTATTTGTAACTTTGGAATGTATTCACTTGTATATATTGTATTTCATTGGTCCCCGATGCTCCTATCGAGAGAATCACTTGTATTTCTTTGTACTCCAATGTTCCTATCGGGTAATCACTAAAAGTCATGAGGAAGTCCCCTACGTTGTAAGTCGGGTCATTAATACCCTAGTTGTGGTTACTTGAGCCTACATAACTGAGTTAGGATTACTCGAGCCTACATAACTGAGTTAAATATTAAGCGAACGAAAGAATATAAATAGAGAGTGAGCCTCTCTATTTGACACACACACTCACTCAACTGGGGCGCATGAGTGAGAGAGGAAGTGCTGGAACAGGTGAGAGAGATCAGCTGTCGGATATCATCTTTATGTTTTTAGGTTTTAATTTTGCTACTAGTGCTCATTCTATCTCTGAGGAAGTTGTGGGTTTTTCTCCTTTATGGTTTTCTTGAGGAAAATTATTTGTCTCTTATCTCTTGTGATTATTGCTCTGCATGTTATTCTCTTAGCTAAGATCCTAAGATCATATTGCTTAAATGATAAAAATCTAACATGGTATCAGAGCTAACCTGAGAAGAAGACACTATGCAGCTGCAGAAGCTAGGGCTTCTTAATTTTTGGGTCTCTCTCCACAATCCATTAGCAAAAGGAGGCTACGCTGACTCTCCATTGAAGGGCACATCTATCTTTCGAAGCAGAATTTGATTCCGGGCATTTTTAGTTTTTGGTGCAGGAAATTAGGGATTTTTATAGAAGAGGAATTTTTGAGTGAGCTCGACATATGGTTGCTCTCCTCATCAAAATCAAAGTTTAGAGACCAAGGTAGAAGTTTTTGGTTGAGTGAAACTTTGGGAAAGTTAAACCCTAGTTTGACCCTGGGCCTGAAAAACCCTAAAATACTAACAATGATAGTTTTGGTACATTCGCTATATCTCGGGATTGAAGAAGTCTTAGGGGCCGAAATTTTTCACAGGCCGAAGATAAACTCCTGATGTACCCTGTGTAAACATTTTAGCCTCAGATTCACTATATTTTAGGAGATA
The DNA here is from genome assembly GCA_001517045.1 of Pseudotsuga menziesii. Taxonomy (NCBI): domain Eukaryota; kingdom Viridiplantae; phylum Streptophyta; class Pinopsida; order Pinales; family Pinaceae; genus Pseudotsuga; species Pseudotsuga menziesii. The sequence goes on from LPNX011182917.1 coordinate 922,545, forward strand.
TGATTCCTCCAAATTAGGGTTCCAGCCTCTTCCAGGATTCATCCCTAAACAAGACACCTAGGGAGAATTGCTATATCTCGTGATACGAAGGTCCAAATCAAATTTCTTAAGATGTTTGAGATAGGGCACAAAATTTACTTTCCGTGGTAAACATTTCAGACCCTGAAGGTGAAACAGTGACATGAGGAAGTCTGTACAAGTTTGATATTCAGAATAGTCCCGAATTAAGTCACCATGGGAAAACTATCATAAGTCCCAATTGGTGAAACCAATTCTGATAAAACTTGTGGTGTGGAAAGAGGACAAACGAGGCTACCTCAGTAGGAAATTTCAGACACAGAAGAGTATTAATTTCGAAGATACCGCAGAAACAGTATCAGGAATTTCTACAGAAGAAATTGGAAAACTAGGGCTTCTTGTTTCGGGAGTTTGCCTCCATTGTTTTCAGAAAAGGAGTAAAACTTGAATTGAAGAGGTCTATCTTTCTGTCCAATAAGATCTGAAAAATTCCAAGTTTTGAAAATTAGGGTTTCTCTGACAAACCCTAGACCAGCTAGCTCTGGAACTAGGACGAACAATCGATAAGATCTAATCTTTTTCTATTTACAGTTAAGGTTCTCATTTCAAGATGACTAATCAAGCCAGCTTGACGACAAGCTTGGTGAATCTGAAAACTTCCGATCATGGAAGTATAGAATTCTATTGGTACTTGAAGAAAATGAATTGGACACCTACATAAGTTGAAAGGTTCCAGTTTCAGACGGAGATGAGTCTAAATCCTTACACAAGAAGAATGTGGTCAAGGCCAAGAAAATCATTGCTGATTCAATCAAGGATCACCCAATACCACAGGTGTCTTCCCTAAAGACACCTAAAGAGATGCTTGATTCCTTGACCAAGCTATTTGAAGGGAAGAACATAAATCAAAAGATGACTTTGAGAAACCAATTGAAGAATGTAAAGATCTAGAATGCAGAGACCATACACTCATACTTTATAAGGGTCTCTCAAATCAAAGAACAACTTGAAGCAGTGGATGAAGAAGTAGAGAATGCAGAAGTTGTGATAAGAACCTTGAATGGCCTCCCAGGATCATGGGATTCATTCATTCGAGGAGTGTGTGCCAGAAAGAAGTGATTTCTTTCAATAGACTCCGGGAAGAGCACACAAGATGAAGCTTGACTCATAATAAGAGAAAGAGAAGATGGGAGCAACTGAAGACCAAGCTCTCACGATCTAAAGAAGATCCCTCAAGCAATGAGGAATATGAAGAACTCAATTCTTGAAGAACCTCTTATCCATCTTAATCATTTGGATAAGAAATGATGTTGTTATGAATGAAGAAGATGATGAAGCTGAAAGAAGGAATCTACCCACGAAACAAATAAAGATAAGTATTCAATTGTCATTTCATGATATTGTTTTGTTATGCATTTGTTTATATTCAATTGATGTATTATGCATGATAGAATGCTTGCATTAATGAAAATATACTACTAATATGCATGTGATGGGTAAGTAGTTCATGGTGCTATACAACTCTCCACTGCTACTTATGTAGAATGAAACCTCTTTTCTAACATATTGGATTAGTGCACAATCTCAATGATGTCATGGTAGAGATGGAAGGCATCTAGAAAGTTTCAGTGAGATATGGATGAATGTTGTATTGGCTAAAATAGTTGCATGATCATATCTTTATGCATAAGAATTTTCCATTATGAATATGCCTTATGAAATGTTTCTAACCATACAACTAATGCATTTGACTTGTAGGAAAGATCACTTACAATCACCTACAAGAAAAGAAGGATGAGACTTGTTCCGAAGAACAAGTGATGACAGTTCAAGAAATAATCCAAGAATGAAGAATAATATGACAAATACAGTTATGTGACACTATTAAGCGACATCATTGATGCAGAACCTTCCAACTATGAAGAAGTAGCCAAGAAGAAAGGGAAGGAGAATACCAATTCAAGAAGAATGATGTCTAGGATGCAGTATCGATACCTGAAGGAAAGTTTGTAGTTCCATCATGCAATAAATGAAAACATCGTGTGATACAAGGAAAGATTCGTAGCACGAGGCTTCTCATGGAAAGAAGGCATAGACTACAAAGAGACATTTGCATCCACTAGAAAGACACATGACAGGCATAATCATGTGTGCAAATGAAAGAAGGAATTGTACGAGCTTAGAAGGCACCCATGGGATAACACATGCATGAGGAGCTTGAAGATCACTTAGAGTGATGAAGATCTTAACCTTTGCTACAAGGTTGAAGATGAAAGCCTATAGAGGATGACAAGATGACATGGGTGCGAGGAGAACATTTTCAAGATAGAGGATCTTGGTATCCAGTGACCCTAGATGGATACATATAATATTAGTAGCGGAGGAAGCTACTTGTCACTCTAGTATAGAATGTGTCAATGCATAGAGTACGAAAGGCAGAGGGAGAATGATGCTCCACTTCAGAGGGAGTGACTGCAGAAGATCCTGAGATCCGACATGGTACGACAGGATGGACAACTTACTGATGGCTCTAGGCTTTATTGAGAGTAAAAGCGGATTCCAACCTTTACTTCAAGGTTGAAAGCGGAAGATCAGTGATGCTCTTGTTATATGTCGATGACTTGTTCCTGACAGGGGAGAGGAACTCATTAGAGATGAAAGAAGGAGACTTGCTATCAAGTTCTAGATAAAGGACTTGGGCATGATGCACTACATTCTAGGCATAGAGGTGTGGCAGAGTGTGGATGTAATCTTCCTTGGACAAGGGAAGTATGTAGTGGAGATCTTGAAGAGGTTCGAAATGATGGAATGCAAGGCCATGGCCACACCTATGGCATCGAACCTGAAGCTATTGAGTGATGCTTCATCAGAGTCGGTTGATGCTACGATGTATCATCAGATGATTGGGTCCTTGGTGTACCTGATGAATACAAGACTAGATATTTTCTTTGCTATGAACACATCCGAGACATGTTCACTTGATTATTGCAAAGCATATTCTGAGTACCTGAAGGGTACAATTGATTATGGGCTCAAGTATGAAGCGAATCAGAAGATTAACCTAGAGGGTTATGTGGATTCATATTGGGCAGGCAGTGCCATAGATTGGAAGAGCACTTTGAGGTGCTTGTTTAGTATGAGATCAGGAGTGATCTCTTGGTTTAGTAGGAAGCAGTCCTGCATGGTGATGAGTACAGCCGAGGCAAAATATGTTGCCACTTGATCAACTATTTGGGAGGTAGTATGTTTCTTTTGGAAACTACTAGTTGATTTGATTGATTTGACTTTCATTTTTTGTATGATGTAAAGAGGAGCAGTAAAGCTCCAGTATGTGATCCAGATCGAGATCTCTCAAAAGAGGGAGTTCTAGCATAGCCGATGAGACAGGTTGTTTGAGCATAAAATCCTGGCGAAGCTCGTAGGTTGCTCAGACGTAAAAAGTCCTCTAGGTTGTCCTCGGATGTAATCGGTCCTCGTGAAGCTCGCAAGTTATCCTTGGACGCAATCAGCCCTAATGTGATTCTATGCTAGAAATGGCCAGAGTGAAGTTTGAGTAATATAGGGAGAATCTTGGTGTTCTCTAGATCGAGGTTCCTTCCAAGGGAAGAGATGAGTCCGAGTGCCATTCTGACATGGTGGTAGGCTGGGCCTCCCATGGTCAGATATAAGTGCTGAGACTTTTCGACATGGTGGTAGGTTGGGCCTCCCATGGTCGGATGTGAGTGCTGAGCCTTTCCGACATGGTGGTACGCTGGGCCTCCCATGGTCGAATGTGAGTGCTGGGCCTTTCTGACATGGTGGTAGGCTGGGCCTCCCATGGTTAGATATAAGTTCTGGACAACCCTTTCTGACATGGTGGCAGGCTGGGCTTCCCATGGTCAGATGTGAGTGTTGGGCCTTTCTGACATGGTAGCAGGATGGGCCTCTCATGGTCAGATGTGAGTGATGGGCCTTTCTGACATGGTAGCAGGCTGGGCCTTCCATGGTCAGATGTGAGTGTTGGGCGTGCCTTTCTGACATGGTGGTGGATGTGTTCCTCCCATGGTCAGATATAAGTGCTGGACGAGCCTTTCTGACATGGTGGTAGGCTGGGCCTCCCATGGTCAGATGTGAGTGCTGGGTGTGTCTTTTTGACATGGAGGTGGATGTGCTCCTCCCATGGTCAGATATAAGTGTTGGATGATATTTTCTGACATGGTGGTAGGCTGGGCCTCCCATGGTCAGATGTGAGCGCTGGGCCTTTCTAACATGGTGGCAGGCTGGGCCTCCCATGGTTAGATGTGAGTGCTGGGTGTGCCTTTCTGACATGGTGGTGGATGTGTTCCTTCCATGGTCAGATGTAAGTGTTGGGCGGGGCTTTCTGACTGGGTTAGATATAAGTGCTGAAGAAGATGAAGACCTACCTGGAGGCTAGGCCTACAACCAACATGAAAAAAGGCTGGCTCTGTAGAACTTCCTGTGACGAGTAGAATTGAGAGATAGCACCATTTGATCGAGATAGAGGAAGCAATGATGATGATGATCCAGCTTTGATGATGGTCCAGTGATGATCCAACTTTGATGATGATCCAGAGAAGAAGAATTGTGTTGATGAATTGTGTCAAGAGAATACTAAGAGGGAGTGTTGATGTATTTGTAACTTCAGAATGTATTCACTTGTATATATTGTATTTCATTGGTCCCCGATGCTCATATCGGGAGAATCCCTTGTATTTCTTTGTACCCCGATGTTCCTATCGGGGGAATTACTAAAAGTCATGAGGAAGTCCCCTCCATTGCAAGTTGGGTCATTAGTACCCTAGTTGTGGTTACTCGAGCCTACATAACTGAGTTAGGATTAATCGAGCCTACATAACTGAGTCAAATATTAAGTGAATGAAAGAATATAAATAGAGAGTGAGCCTCTCTATTTGACACACACACTCACTCAACTGGGGCACATGAGTGAGAGAGGAAGTGTTGGCACAAGTGAGAGAGATCAACTGTCGGAGATCATCTTTATTTTTTCAGGTTTTACTTTTGCTACTGGTGCTCATTCTATCTCTGAGGAAGATGTGAGGTTTTCTCCTTTATGGTTTCCCCGAGGAAAATTCCTTGTGTCTCTTGTCTCTTGTGATTATTGCTGTGCATGTTATTCTCTCAGATAAAATCCTAAGATCATATTGCTTAAATGATAAAAATCTAACAGCAATAGGTCCTCAAACAATAAGTGCTATCTAGTTAAAATGATGCCTTTCACATGATCAATGCTTGAGAGCATTTCTATGGTAGTTAATTGAACAAAATTGTTATACCCAAATCCTGTCACCACCATGTGATAAGACCCTTAACTCCCATGTTTTCCCTTAATCCCAACACTTAGAGTGGAAACCTACTCTGTTTATTAATTCTACATGAAAAAAATTAGCACCGTGCTTTCCCTGTGGCCCATGAGTGGTACCTTGCTCGTACCGCCTATATCCTGTTTTCCATAAGTGGTGCCACCACCTATGGTCTTTGGTCCATAAGCGTTTCTCATCTAAACTGCTCTGTCACAATAGAAGAAAGCGGTACCCTGGGTAAAATGGGAAAATAGAAGTTTCTCGAGGCTTCTAGATCATGAGCCTCGTGTCCTCCCATATACCTATCATTGTGGGTCAGTTGGGCTCGAGACCCCCCATCATAGGATCTTAGAGCCACCTCATCCACAAATATCTCAACTATTCCTATCCATTGAGCCTTGTAAATACAAGCTCATGTCCATAGTTGAGGGGGAGAACTATAGAGGTATTGTTATGCTGTTGGATTAACCACTTAGCGCAAGCCATTGGAGAGCATAGAGAGTAAAGTTGGAGCTTATGGGGATGAAGTGTTTTTTTTGTAGAGATGCTTGTCGACACTAAGGAAATGGTTGTAAGCTTCTCCATATATCTTTAATGCAAAGCTGATTTCCATCCCACATTACTGTTGTTTTGATTTCACATGTACATGTTGTTAGATTCCTTGGTCACTAACATGGATAAGTAGATGATTTTCTGGTAGCTTTGATGTGTTTGCATGTTTGATCTGTTTGCAGGTACATAGGTTCACTATCGAAGCAACATTCCAGGTGTCTACGGCGTCCAGGGAAGGTCTTCATCCTTTGTCATTCACTCATTTGTTCTGGATCTGAACCATTCAGACCAGAGGAACAACTTCTATTTGCAGAAGGTGAAATATTCCTGGTTACAAATCTGGCGACTACACTGGGGAGTAGTACATATATTAGTTGATCTGATCTTCCTCAGTTTTGAACTCTTATCTGAATCCAGGCTCCATCTCCAACTCTCTTCAGTAATATCTGCCATCTGACTCAGTGAATTTTGGTTTGAAACTTTCAGATTTGTTCAAATCTGAATTATTTCGACTTTTTATGCTCTTTTTTACTATCAATCCATCAATTTTTGCCTTGATTTGATCTTTTTCTAACTTGATCTTTCATTCTCCTTTGTGTTTTGGATCTATACAGGGAACTGCTCATATGATTTTGGTGAGAAGCGGTGCCATCGCCTGAAACCTGTTAGTAGTACGCGGTGCCACCGCTCGAGTCCTGTTATCCAGAAGCGGTACTCATCCAAAACCACTCTGTCAAGAACCCTCTAGCACGATGCTAGGTAGGCCTTGTTCCAAGACTACTTTTTTCTCATTTTTTGCAAAAAAATTGAGTTGGTTTGTTTTCAGCCCTGCACTGTCATGCTTGTGTGTTAGAATCTGATGCTTATGGTTTGAATTTATGTGGTAAAAGATTGGTTTGAGTGAATAATTCAAAAGCTAGATTAGGCTTGTTGCCATTATTCATTTCCTTCCGTGCTTGTCGGTTGTGTTTGTGAAAGGATTTATTTTTTGAAAAGCTTAGGTGTTAGTAAGCTCTCTTTTCATTTCTGTTATATAGACTGAAATAAAAACATTTAATTAGCATCTTGATTTCATTTTTGTTTCCATAGAGGACTTCTTTTTGCTTGTTTAAAAAGAAATTTTTTGACTGAGATTAGGTCATTATCATCATTGAGCATAAGACATTGGATCTCTGATTGGCCTCACAAGCTTTTAGGTTCTCTGTGTTCTTTTGTCTCTTTTGCATTAGTACTATCTCATCAAAATAAAAAAATATTGTAGTTTTAAGTTAGATCTATCTATGTTTTAAGGAAAATCAAAAAATAGAGTGCATATGCATATAGTGTGCTTCTTGTTTTTTTTTTAGGAAAAAGAGACTCTTCCCCTTTTTGATTGCTTTCAGAAAAGAGAAATGAGTTTGGAAAGTGTTGCTTGTCTTTGATTTTGATTTGTTTAATATTGTTGTTTGGAAATTTTTGGTTTTGAAACAAAATAAAATACTCTCTTTCCCTCTCGTAGGTAGGCATACCATGAACGATAAAGTGAAATATTTGCATATGCATACTGCATGGTTTTACTTTTTCTGTCAAAATTCCATGCATTCACCTAACCGTCCACTTTAAAATTAATGGTAGTTATAGGTTAAAATTTACATAGCAATTTGAGTGATAGGTTAGAAACGTGTTCGAGCGTCGTTAAGCGTAGGAGTTGTCGTTACTCGTCTGCATTACATCCCGGGACTTGCGTGGTTCTTCCACGTACCCTTGAGGTATATAGAAAGGTACTTCACGTACTCGATTGTATATCGGAAGTCCCCTTGTGTACGGTTATTCATTAGACAACACTATTACCGATTTGAGATCCCACGTACCTTGCGTATATCAGGAGACCCCACTAGGATAGCTTATCCACACGTGCTTATCCATCTGAGAAAATCCCTTGGCCGTCTTGCTTGAGCCATACAACGAAAACAACATTTGGGGAGATTACTACGCATGTACCCTTGAGGTATATTGCGAGTGGCACCTTCTTGACAATCCTGGTGAGAGACCTAACTATTTGAACTCCTCCTGTCATTTAAGTTTGCTTGTTTGACCTATAGCTTGAGTAGGGAAATCTTTGGTGTGTTTTCTCATTTTTGAGACCCTAGGTTAGATAGGAGCTGTACAAATTGGCTGAGCTAAGATAGTCCATAAGAGTACAGGGCTTGCCACTCGATTTTATTCCTGTTTTAGGAGAAAATCCAATGGAAGCTATCGACCAAGGAGCTGCTACCACCTCCCAAGTGGGAGATAATCAGGTTGCAGAAAGCGGAGGACCATATCCTTCACACTCGCCTCCCTTGGTCCAACAACCTTCTCGTGGTAATATTTCATTCCATTCTCCCATAGAAGGTCATGTTGATGATACTACTTGTTCGGATTATGGTCCCAATGCTCCATTTTGGGTTACCTCAATAGGGCAAGCCATTGCCTCATTTGGCATGCGTTTAAACTTTTCTGAAGAAGTTTCTCCAGATGAAGAAGAACGTAGACAATACCACACAACCATTCTTCGTGCACAGGAGATTGAAAAGAAAATATACGACATATTAGGCACACCACCATCACGCTCCACAACTGTTCCTGTGGGATATTGGTCACTTGCCGATTCTATGAGACCCATTGAATTGATTCTAGATCGCACAGTGACTCCACACAACCCAGGTCAAACTACCAACCCCACCACCTCCCATATTATGTCTGTTCCCAATCCTCTCAGGTCTTCCACACTTGGGGCTCAACCTTCAATTCCTGTTTCGTCATTACCTTCTAGTGCCAGGGGGCAACCCCCGACACGACCTACGTTATCTGGCACCGAAATTGTACTTAGTCAAGGAAATACCTCTGGTATAGATAAATCTACAGTTTATGTCCCTCCCACCCACACTAATGTAGTTAACTCCCCATCTAGTTCGGGTTAGCCCTTGGGGGCACAACATGTAACCAAGCAAACCTCTTGGGGTTATGGTTATACACCAAATCAAGCACCTGTAGGAAACCTTAATTATCCACCCAACCCTATAGGAATTCCTTATGTTGGAATTCCATATCCTAGTAATACCTTCACGCCATGGGGGCAACCTAACTGGTCCTATATGCCAGCTATGGGGGGGATACCCATTCATACTGTCGGAGGTGCTGGAGGACCACCTTATGGAGGTCCTCCCCTTGGGGAGCCTAATAGTCCTGGAGGGCTTGGTAGATTTCCTCCTTATGGTCCTAATGGTCTTGGTGGTCCTGGGGGGCCTGGTGGCTTCCCTCCTAATGGCCCTGGAGGGTCTGCTGGCCCTCCTCCTAGTGGTTCCGGAGGCTCTGGAGGTTTACCTCCTAGAGGTCATGGAGGGTTTGGTGGTCTCGGTGGTCTTTGTGGTATCGTAGGCCTGGTGGTCCTCCTCCTGGAGGCCCTGGTGGTCCTAACGATGCTGATCATGGAAATCAACCCCCCAGTGGGAGGGTTTTCCGGTAGTTCTTCCTCACAAAAACTTGTCTATCAGTCTACTTACGGTCCTACTGGTAATTATATGCCATATAAATATTACCAGTATGTGCAACCTAATATTCAGTTACCTTTCCTAGCAACTTTAGGCTTGCCTGATTTGTCTAAGTTGATCAATGACCCCATTCGACATAACCTCTCGTGGCCTCCCATTTTGGTAAAGTTACCATCGGACATTCCAAAGTTCGATGGGAAGTAGGGAGACGATCTGAAAAACCATGTCATGACATTCCATTTGTGGTGTTCTTCAAACTGCCTCATGGATAATTCATTTTGTCACAAGACTTTTTCAGCGAACTTTGACCGGTACAGCCATGAAATGGTACATTGAACTTCTGCAACACTTGTTTGTGGATTTTGGCTCATTGGCAACTGTATTTATTACGCACTTTCGGCTTCCTATTTGTATGAAACAGGTACTGATATCTTAACTTCTCTACGACAGAACACCTCCACCCATATATCCGATCATATCCATGAGTAGAGAAGGCAGAGAAGACTTATTAAGGCTCCTATTCCGGATTAATTATTAGCTGATTGGTTTACTAAATATTTGTTGCCTCTGATTGCTCAAGTTGTGGCTATGGGAGGTGCCATTACTGAAGATAAAGCCATTAGTCGAGCTCAGTATCTAGACTTGGTTTATTCCCAGTCCAAAACTTTGTATGACTTGATTCCTCAAGCTCTTTGCCCAAGCATCGATCCTGCAAAGCCAACAACAGAAGTCCCTGTTGATGGGATTGTTGGTTCAATCTAGTCCCCATCAGCAGCAAAACCTACCAAGCAACCCCAGACTACCACCCCTACTCCTTCGACTCCCAAGGTTTCCGCCGAAACCTCTGGCAATAATAAAAAGAAGGGTAAAAGTAAAAATAAAAAACCTGGAAACCAATAGGAGAATCCAAAACCAACCAGCAATGATAACGATAAAGGGAAAAGAAAAGCAAAATATCCATGTCTGCCATGCGGAGGTGACCATTTCACAAAAGAGTGTCCCCGCCGGGACGAAATCACCCAATTTTTGAAAACAAATCCCGCACCCGCAGTTCTCACAGATCGTTTTCCCTCTCAACAACAACTGATAGACCACATGTCTAATCAGGTAAACTCTAGTTCGTCAGAGGAAATTCATATGATGTCCTTGGATACCATTAGTTTTCAAACTTGAAGTCAAAGTTATGAAAAACCCACACACAAGAGAGAAGAACATTCTTCTTCAGGGAAAGCTCCCTCTACTAGTTCTCCTGAATCCTCGTCTACTATCCCCGTAACCATCGAGAAGCCTACTCTTGATATTATTTTGCATCCACCCAAGAGTACTCTTAGGAAGGTTGTTTTTAACCCTAATGCTTGATCTGCTAAATTATATTATGTAGTTGAATATCTCGCTCAGGCACCATGTGCAATGTCTACCTTGGAAGTGCTCCAAAGTTGTCATATACAACGCAAAAACCTGTTAACTGCGTTAGGAGATTTAGACCCAGACAATTCTAATTTGATTCATTTCAATGTTGAGACCTATAAGTCTAGACTACCTCACAAACTTGCTTTCCAAATCATTACGAAAGTAGTTGGAAAGAAAGTTTTTAGGACCATCTTAGATGAAGGAGCTTCAACTTCGGTTTTGTCCTTGTCTTGTTGGAAATCTATCGGCTCTCCCGAGCTTGTAACATCACCTACGAATCTGAAAGCCTTTGATGGATGAGGTTTCCAGCCCCATGGTCTCATATTAGCCCTTGTAGTCGAGCTTGGGGGAAAAACTGTTTATATTCAAGTAGAAGTAGTGGACGTCGCGTTAGATTACAACCTCCTTCTAGGAATAAATTGGTTTTACGCCATGACTGTTGTCGCTTCAACAGTATTTCGAACAGTCCAATTTCCACATCTAGGGAGAATTGTTACCATAGATCAGCTTGATTTCTGTACGTCAGATGTTACTACCTCTACAGCTAATAACATCCCTATGTTCAACTAGTCCCCTCCTCCTTATTAATCGATTGGGGTAGGCATGTTGAAGGATTCATCCCTTATGGGGATTTTTTCGTCCACTGCTCCTAACGTAGACACAACGAAAATAAATATGATTGCATCATTTGATTGTGATCCCAAGGGAAAACAAATTGTTGAGTCCACCTCGTTGAGTCCACATGAAGAAATGTACAACATCATTCAAACTTTTTTCGATGATCACACTGATGAGCTTCATCTGGTGGCTTCGGATCTTTACCCCCTGCCTTATTGGTTAGAACCATCTCTTCTTGTTCTGGATTATCTCTCTGAGACTTTTGATTTTGACGATTCCATTATGGAGATCATGAATACGAATGAGTCCATTTGGGAGGATCACCATCATAGATCCTTGTTCCTCCCCAACACTAGTTTGGTTAACCATGACTTTGCATCCTTGTTTTCCATTGATATTGTCAATGCACCTCAAAGTCCTATATTGTTGCAAGACACAGATTCTAAAGGAAACCTTTGCAACATTACTCAGACAAATCCGATTGACATATCATCCAAGCCTGGTACCATCGAACATGTTCATGTTGGGCAGAATTGCTCGGCAGATGAATCTGAAGCATACAAGGCACTTTTCAAAGAATTCCATGATATTTTTTCCTGGTATTATGAAGAAATGCTGGTGATAGACCCATCCATTATGGTCCATGAAATTAAAACCTATCCCATGACTAAACCTTTCAAGAAAAAACTAAGGCAAGTCCATCCACGGAAGGCCACAGCTATTAAAGCTGAGATAGAGAAACTTCTCAAAGCTGGGTTTATTTATCCCGCACCCCTGACGAAATGGGTATCGAACATTGTCCCTGTCAATAAAAAGCAGGGCACCATTAGAGTCTGTATCGATTTTAGAGATTTGAATAAAGCTTGTCCCAAGGACAACTTTCCTACTCCACATATGGATCAGATTATCGACAACTATGTTGGAAGTGTCATATTCTCATTCATGGATGTATTTTCTAGCTATAATGAGACTGAGATATTACCCACCGATCAGCACAAGACGGCATTCATTTTCCCATGGGGAACCTTTGCATATAGGAAGTTACCATTTGGCTTAAAAAATGATGGAGCCACTTTCCAGCATGCGATGTCCTATGCGTTTCACGATATTAAACATATTGTTGAATTGTACCTTACAACCTCCCTGCTCATTCACAGTGACGGGAGGACCACCCTGGTCATCTTAGAGATATTTTCTTGAGATGCCGTTATTATAATATATGGCTCAGTCTGCATAAATGTATTTTCTGCTTTGAGACAGGATGTTTGTTAGGTTCTGTGGTCTCTAAGGATGGCATCCGGATAGACCCTTTGAAAATTGCCGCCATTTTAGCTCTACCAGCCCCAACCAATCTTCTCGAACTCCAAAGTTTGCAAGGGAAGGAAAACCTTCTCTGCCATTTCGAGTGCAATTTTGTAGAGAAAACGCATGGTTATATGCGTCTCCTTAAGAAAGACACTTCGTTCTTCTGGGATGACCAATCCCAACGTGCCTTTGATAATCTCAAACACGCTCTAACTCATTCACCCGTGATACACCCCCCAGATTATTCAAAGGAATTTCTCTTGTATATTGTTGCCTTTGCTATTACCATCACTATGGTTCTGGTGCAGGAAAATCCCAGCGGTCAGGAGCACGTGATTTAGTATGCTAGTAAGAATCTTATGGATTCTGAAACTTGATATTCACGCGTGGAGAAGTTAGCATTGGCCACAGTCATTACTGTACAAAAATTTCATCACTACATTTTGCTTTGCACAACCACTGTATTGGCAGACCAAAACCATATGTATTACATCCTGACTCATCAGGTGCTTGGGGGCAAGTACTCTTGATTGATAGTCATACTATAGGAGTTTGATCTAGAATTCGCCAGAGCCACATCAAAGAAATCCCTAGTCTTTGTTAAGATCATGTGTGATCTTCCCTATGCTTCGATGGAATCTGATCCCAGTGATTCATTTTCAGATGAATTTCTATTCCTGATAAGCACTACTGATCCATGGTATGGAGATTTTCTTATTTATCTCCAAACACAAAGATTTCAGCCAAATCTATCTTGTGATGATTGCCGCCTTATCCGTCACTACACGAAATACTACCTCATCTTGAATGATACCTTGTATAGACGTGGGATTGATTCTATTCTCCGGAGATGCCTCACCCATGAGGAAGATGAACATGTGTTGAATGATTGCCACTCTGGAGCATGTGGCGGTCATTTATCTGGGATGGCTACAACCTAGAAAATCCTTCGCACTGGCTATTTCTGGCCTTCAGTCTTCAAAGACTGTCATGAGGCTATTAAGAAATGCTCACCTTGTCAACATTTTTATCCCAAAAAGCGCACTCATCCTGCTTCGCTACACCCTGTCATTGCCGTTGGACCATTTTCCAAATGGGAGATTGATTATATGCATTGTAAGCCTACCTCAGCTGGTGGGCATGGTTACATCATTGTAGCCATTGACTATTTTACAAAGTGGGATGAGGCTATGCCTACATATGCGGAAGATGGTAAGACTGCCACTCTCTTCCTATTCAATCATGTCATAGCTAGATTTGGAGTCCCACAGTCCATTGTTACTGATCACGGATCACATTTCCATAATTAAATGATGGAGGAACTAAGTGCCAAGCTAGGTTTTCACCATGAAAACTCTACGCCATATTATTCACAAGCTAATGGTCAGGTAGAGACCATTAACAAAGTTTTGAAAACTATGCTTCATCGGATGGATGGAGACCATAAATCCAATTGGCACCATATCCTTTTCTCTGCTCTTTGGGCTTACAGGACTTCGGTGAAAATAGCTACTGGTTTAACACCTTTCCAGCTTGTCTATGGAATCGAAGTTGTCTTATTAATTCAATGTCAGATTCCATCCTTGAAACTTGCCATTGAACTTCTCCTAGACACTTCCGCAGAGGAAGAGAGATTTCTGTACTTGAATAGCCTTGAAAAAACTAGGAGAGATGCTGCCTTGGCTAACGAGGCACATAAGAAATGCGTCAAGGCGCAGCATGATAAATCCGTCCAACCTCGTGCCTTTAACGAGGGTGACCTAGTTTTGACTTACTACCAGAGATATGACAAGCTAGGGAAAGGAAAGTTCGAGTCCATGTGGTACGGTCCTTTCGTCATTTCTAAAGTTTTAGAGAAAGGGGCCTACGAGCTCATAGACTACAATGGAATCCCTTTAGGGAAACCTCGTAATGGGTTGTACCTGAAGAGGTACTATGCCTAGATCTTTCTTGGATAGTATCTTGTATATATTTATATTGCTTGACTTTTTGTGTGCTTTAAGTATTTTCAATATGGTTTTGATTTTAGTGTCTGTATCTATTTATACCATGTTTTGGTCATGCAGAGCAGATGGATTTCTATGGCTTCATTGATGGTGCTTGCTGCCACACCTTGAATCTTGCCTCAGCTGCTTAGGTTCTCTATTCCCAAACTGATGATTTGGTTAGTTCAGGAGTGGTTTGTATTGGTCCCACTACCAACAACATCGCTGAGTATCGAGCAATCATAAGTTTTCTGACTGAAGCTGCCTCCCAGGATGTTCGCAATTTGGTATTCTTGATGGACTCACAACTCATGCTTTGTCATCTAAACCATGTTTATACCATTAGGAAACCTGTGGTTCTCTGCCTCTTCCAGAGGGTACGCTTGTTAGAAAGGTCATTTGAAACCATCACCTATAGGCATATCCCTAGGGAACATAATGTAGTTGTTGAATCATTAGCTAATTACATCCTAGATTGGCATATTGCCCATTCATGACATTAAAATCAAACATGGTTCATTGTAAATAAACAATTCAAGACACATAAAACTCATGTAAAATACATTCACCATTTGAGACATATAAACACCAGGTAAAAGTCTGTATATATATATATATATATGAACATGTTTACAAAAAATAGGTCACGAGACCTCATCTGAAACATGTAGGATTTCAGGTAAAAATCACCATACAAAATCCTGAATCTATCAGCTTTCAGTAGATACATCATGCATACATCATCTAGTGATGCTCGTGGTAGCACATCATTTCTCCGGCTACTCTACGTAGCAGTTTGCTAAACCGACCCGGTACTCTCGCTGTAGGTCTCTGATACCTCAGAGGGAGGTCATCAATGGAAGCGTTAGGGATGTCTAGGGTCAACCTCTCCAAGTTTTCCTCCAACTCCCCAGTCACATCGTCACCCTGCGGTACTAAATAGCCTCCAGCCCGTCTATTCAATGGGAAAACTCCCCTAGGTCATTCTGCTCCAACGTCTGCATGAAAATATTCAGGTCTTGTTACTTAACATAAAAATATAAAACATAAAAAACATTAAAAAAAGTCCATTTTAGGGTTTTTTGCTTCCTACCGATGTCACCCCACTATCGCCACCAGGTTGGAGTGGTAGGTCAGGGTCTTCGCTGAAGTCCGTACCCGCATATGCATAATCCTCTATCATGAGGATCTGATCTCTTAGCCATCGAAAGAACCGGTCTCCAAACTTCACCTTCCCCCTGCCTGCTCCAGTACGGGCCATAATTTGGACCCACCTTTGCATGCGAGGGTCCCGCGCTCTCAGTTCTGTAAATACCACATGGGGTCTCATCTGTGGAACCTGCTCAAAGAAGAAGCAAGCTAGAATGGAACCAAAACTGAACTGCTTCAGTTCCCCCTACCGACACTTAGTCAGCTGATCCTTGAATATCGGAAGCAGGGCTTCCGCCCATTTAAAGACTGTAGATATCTTCTAACTCAACCTTCAGAATATGAGCCCCAACCTTGAAATTTTTTTGCTCTAAATTCCACATCTAGAGCATATGCTCTAACAATCACTCATGCGATACCATTCTAGGCATGTGGAAGAATTTTAGGAGTCCGCAGTCTCTCAATGCGGCTATACAACCCGCATTCCTTTCGGCAAAGGCGTCATCATTATCATGCTGTCTCTTTTTCCATATGACCATTTTTTATCAGCTAGAACCTACCAAAAACAATCGCAAGACCCATTAGAATCACTCTTAATCATTCAAATCAAATGAAATGGTCTACTTTTGATTGTGTGAATAGTTTTACATCTTCACGTCCGGCACCGCATGTGCGCCATTGAAGACAGGCGGTGGCACCTGTTGAGGTATTTGTAACTTCAGAATGTATTCATCTATGTATCTTATATATTGTAACCCGATTTTTATTCTGGGATGTATTTGAGTCATGTCATGCCCCGATGTTCCGATCGGGAAGCTTCTATAATGAGAAAGTCATGTCAAGTCATTGTGGGTAACCCTCTTATTGGTCAAGGGTTAAAGTCCCCATAGTTGTGGGGCCCTTGGGTTATTAGACTATCCTAGTGAATTCGACCCTAGGTGAGTCATTGTAATTCGGGGCAATAGTCCCCACCATTGTGTTACCCTCCTATTGGTCGGAGGGGGCAAAGTCCCCACAGGTGGTGGGGCACTAGGGTTATTAGACACTCCTAGAGATGTCGGCTCTAGTAAGTAATTGTTAAGTGAGGCTGACATGTTGGAGTGCACTTCAAGTGAACAAAAGAATATAAATAGAGAATGAGCCTCTCTATTTATCTCACTTGCAACACTCACACTCACTCATTGGGGCGCATGAGTGAGAGAGGAGAAGCTCTCTCAGTGAGAGAGAAAGAGATTGTTGCTGTGTGGAGATCATCTTACTGTTTTGGGATTTTACTGTTTTGGTGCTGATTCTATCTCAGAGGAAGTTGTGGGGTTTTCTCCTTTATGGTTTCCCCAAGGAAAACTCTTTGTGTCTCTTGTCTCTTGTGATGTGCTTATGTTTTATTGTTGTGCTTGTTATTCTCTCAGTTAAAAGATCCTAAGATCATAATGCTAGCTTGAATGATGAAAAACTAACATGGTATCAGAGCTAACCTAAGAAGAAGACATTATGCAGCTATAGAATCTAGGGATTCTTACTTTTTGGGTCTCTCTCCACAATCTATCAGCAAAAGTATGCTAGAATGACTCTCCATTGAAGGGCGCATCTTTCTGTCGAAGCGGAATTCGATTCCGAGCATTTTCAATTTTCGATGTGGAAATTAGGGCTTTCTATAGAAGAGGAATTTTTTACTGAGACCAGCATAGGATTTTTCTCCTCATCAAAACCAAAGTTTAGAGATCTGGATCAAGAAATTTGGTTGGGTACAACTCCGGGAAAGTCAAACCCTAGTTTGACCACGAGCTAGGAAAAACCCTAAATACTAAAACTGATAAGTTTTGGTACAGTCGCTATATTCCGAGGTTGGAGAAGTCTCAGAAGTTGAAAATTATAAGGTCCGAAGATACAATCCTGATGAACACTGTGTCCAAAAATCAGCCTCATATTCACTATATTCTGGGAGATATGATCCCTCCTAGTTAGGGTTCTAGCCTTTTCCAGAATTCATCCCTAAACAGGACACCTGGGGAGAATTGAAATATCTTGGGATACAAAGGTCCAAATGGAATTCATGAAGATGTTTCAGAAATGGAACAGACTATAATTTCGGTGGTCTGAATATCAGACTCAGAAGATGAACCAGTGACACGTGGCATGCTATACAACTTCACTGTTTTGAACAGTCTTGTAACAGGTCACCTTGGGAAAAGGATCATAAATCCCAAATGGTAAAAACAATGCTGATGAAAGCTGTGGTGTTGGATCAGGAAATTATATTTTACCTCCGTGCAAATTTTAGACATATAGGAGTATCAATTTTGGAGATATCACAGAAACAGTAATAGGCATTTCTGTAGAAGAAATTGGAAAATTAGGGCTTCCTGTTCCGGGAGCTTCCGTCCACTGTTTTCAGAAAAGGAGTACATTGGACAGCTCCATTTGAAGAGATCTATCTATATATCCAATCAGATCTAAAATATTCCAAGTTTGGAAAATTAGGGTTTCTGTGACAAACCCTAGATCAGCCAGCTCCAGAACTAGGACGGACACCTCAAATCGGTAAGATCTAATCTATTGCTATTTTTATTTGAGGTTCTCATTTCAAAGTGATCTATCACATTAGCTTGATGATAAGCTTAATGAAGTTGATGAATTCCAAGCATATAAGTATTTGATCTCTCTGAAGAAAATGGATTGGACACCTACATGAGTATAGAGGTTCCAGTTTCAGAGGGAGATGAGGCTAGAAGCCTTACTCAAGAAGAACTTGGTCAAGGCCAAGAAGATCATTGCTGATTCAGTCACGAATCAACTTGTACTACAAGTGTCTTCCTAAAGACACCGATGATGTTTGATTCCTTGACCAAGCTATTTGAAAGGAAGAACAAAAATTGGAATACGACCTTAAGAAACCAGTTGAAGAATGTGAAGATCTAGAATGCAGAGACCATGCATTCATAAGGGTCCCTCAAATCATGAACAACTTGAAGCAGAAGTGAAGAATGTGGAAGCGGTGATGGCCACCTTGAATGGCCTCCCAGGATCATAGGATTCATTCGTGCGAGGAATGTGTAACAGAAGGAAGTGATTACTTTTAGCAGACTCTAGGAAGAAGAAGAAGCTCGACTCATAAGAAGAGAAGAGAAGATGGGAGCAATTGAAGATCAAGCTCTCACCATCCAAAGAAGATCCCTCAAGCGATGAGGAATATGAAGAACTCAACTCTTGAAGAAATTCTTATCCACCTTAGCATTTGGATAAGAAACGATGCTATTATGAATGAAGAAGATGATGAAGTCGAAGGCTCAAGAAGAAGTCTACCCATGAAACAAATAAAGATAAGTATTCAATTGTCATTTCATGATATTTTTTTGTTATGCATTTGTTTATATTCAGTTAATGTATTATGCATGATAGAATGTTTTCATTAATGACAGTATACTACTAATATGCATGTGATGGGTAAGTAGCTCATGGTGCTATACAACTCTCCATTTCTACTTATCTAGAATTAAACCTCTTTGCTAACATATTGGATTAGTGCACAATCCCATTGTTGTCCTGGTAGAGATGGAAGGCATCTAGAAAGATTCCGTGAGATATGGATGAATGTTGTATTGGCTAAAATAGTTGCATGATCATATAGTTATGCATAAGTATTTTCCAATATGAATATTCCTTATGAAATGTTCTAACCATACAAATGCATTTGACTTGTAGGAGAGACCACATATATAATCGCCTACAAGCAAAGAAGAAAGAAGACTTGTTCCGAAGAACAAGTGACGACAGTTCAAGATAAAGAATAATATGATGAATGCAACAACATCATTGATGCAGAATCTTCCAAGTATGAAGAAGTAACCAAGAAGACCAGTTGAAGAAGAGTGATGTCTAGGATGCAGTATCGAGACCTGAAGAGAAGTTCATAGTTCCATCATGTAGTAGATGGAAACATCGTGGGATACAAAGCAAGATTCATCGCACGAGGCTTCTCATGAAAATAAGACATAAACTAAGAAGAGATATTTTCAGCCACTAGAAGTGAAGTCACATGACATGCATAATCATGTGTGCAAATGAAAGAAGGCCTTGTACGAGTTCAAAAGACACCCATGGGATAACACATACATGATGAGCCTGATGAATATCTTAACCTTTGCTACAAGGTTGATAAAGGATGACAAGCTCATAGATGGATGTGAGAAGAACTATTGAAAAAGTTCAAGATAGAGGATCTTGGTATCCAATGATCCTAGATGGATAGTACTTGTACATAATGTTTCAGTGCATAGAGTACGGAAGACAGAGCGAGTATGATGCTCTGCTTTAGAGGGAGTGACTGCAGAAGATCATGAGGTTCGACATGGTACGGAAAAATTGACAACTTTCTATCCAGTTTGGGATTTAGCAAGAGTAAAGCAGATTCCAACCTTTACTACAAGATTGAAGATGGAAACCCAATAATGCTTCTACTATATGTGACGGGTACAGATGGGTTGATTGCTGATACAAAGAGAAAGCTTGCTGCTGAGTTCGAAATGAAGGACTTGGGGATGATGCATTACTTTCTAGGTATGGAGGTGTGGCAGAGTACAGATGGAATCTTCCTTGGACAAGGGAAGTATGCAGTAGAGATCCTGAAGAGATTTGGGATGATTGACTGCAAAGCTATGGCCACACCTATGGCATCGAACATGAAGCTATTGAATGATGCTTCATCAGAGTCGGTTGATGCTACAATGTATCGTCAGATGATTGGGTCATTGATGTACCTGATGAACACAAGACCAGACATTTGCTTTGCTGTGAACACCTTGAGCCAGTACTTGACAGATCCGAGAAGTGTTCACTTGATTGCTGCAAAGCATGTTCTGAGGTACCTGAAGGGCACAATGGATTATGGGCTCAAGTACGATGAAAATCAAAAGATTAACCTAGAGGGTTATGTTGATTCATATTGGGCAGGCAGTGCCATTGACAAGAAGAGTACTTCAGGATGTTGCTTCAGTATGGGATCAGGTGTGATCTCTTGGTTTAGCAGGAAGCAATCCTGTGTGGCACTGAGTACAGCTGAAGCAGAGTATGTCGTAGCTTGTTCAGCTAGTTGTGAGGCAGTATGGCTGCAGAAGCTACTGTCTGATATATTTGATCTCCAGTTGGATGCTACTTGTATACATTGTGACAACCAGAGTTACGTGAAGTTGTCAGAGAATCCAGTGTTCCATGACAAGTCAAAGCATATCGAGATCACGTATTACTATATCAGGGATATGGTGTAGAGAGGAGCAGTGAAGCTCTAGTATTTTGCGACGGAGGAACAAACAGCTGATGTGTTGACAAAGCCATTAGCCAGAGTGAATTTCGAGTACTTCAGGGAGAAGCTTGGTGTTCTCCAGATAGAGGTTTCCTCCAAGAGAAAGTGATGTGTCCCAAAGCCATTCTGACGAGCAGGTCAGATGTAAGGGCTGAGCCATTCTGTCATGGTGAGAGGATTCAGTTCCTTCCATGTCAGATATGAGTGCTAAGGATCCAAATCCATTATGATGAGTAGGTCAGATGTAAGGGCTGAGCCATTCTGTCATGGTGAGAGGATTCAGTTCCTTCCATGTCAGACATGAGTGCTGGCCATTCTATCGAGTAGGACAGATGTAAGGGCAACTGCCACTCTCCGGGAGAGTGGAGGCACCTGGTCTGTTACTAGGTAGCTCAGTCTAGTACTGGGGGCCATTCTAATGAGGGTGTAGGATTTAGTTCCTACCAGGTTAGATGTGAGTGCATGCCCTTCTGACGAGTAGGTAAGATGTAAGTGCGAAAATCTTTCATCATTGTGAGCAAGATGTGTTCCTTCCTAGATGAGAGTCTTTCATCATTGTGAGCAGATGTGGTTCTAGCCTGGGTGAAAAGAATATATTTCTTTCATCATTGTGAGCAGATTTGGTTTCGGCCTGGATGAAAGTGAGGAAATCTTCCATCATTGTGAGCGGATGTGGTTCCAACCTGGGTGAAAAGAACAGAGTTCTTTCATCATTGTGAGCGGATGTGGTTCCGGCCTGGATGGAAGTGCAGAACTCCTCCATCATTATGAGCAGGATGTGTTCTAGCCTGGATGGATGTGAGTACTATGCCCTTCTGACGAGTAGGTCAGATGTAAGTGCAGAGCCATTTCACAGATGGTAGTGGATGTGCCTACCATGCTGGTGAATGTGAGTGCTGGGCCTTTCTGATGTGATTGTAGTTTACTACATGATCAGATGTGAGTGCTGGGCGTGCCTTTCTGACGAGTAGGTCAGATGTAAGTGCTGGGCGAAGACCTACCAGTTGGCTAGGCCTACAACCAGCATGAAAGAAGGCTGGCTCTGTAGAACTTCCTGTGATGAGATAGTGCACACATGATGATGACCAGGTGCGATCTAGATCGAGCTATGATCCAGATTCAGTTATGATGACTCCAAGAGATCCATATCGAGAGATTATCCGGATCCAGCAGTGATGATCTAGATTGAGAGATGATCCAGATCCAGATCTAGATCCAGTCTAGTAGAGTTGATCCAGATCAAGAGATGATCCAGATCCTGTGATGATGTTCTATGATGATCAAGAGATGATCCATACTTGAAGGATGATGATGACTTGAAGACTCATAAGACTCGAGATGCAGATGACGAGATGATCCAGTTGATACAGAGAAGAAGACCAGTTCTGAAAATTGTGTCGAAAGAATACCTTCCTAGTTAAGAGGGAGTGTTGATGTATTTGTAACTTCGGAATGTATTCATCTATGTATCTTATATATTGTAACCCGATGTTTTTTTCACGATGTATTTGAGTCATGTCATGCCCCGATGTTTCGATCGGGAAGCTTCTATAATGAGAAAGTCATGTCAAGTCATTGTGGGTAACCCTCTTATTGGTCAAGGGTTAAACTCCCCACAGTTGTGGGGCCCTTGGGTTATTAGACTATCCTAGTGAATTCGACCCTAGGTGAGTCATTGTAAGTTGGGGCAATAGTCCCCACCATTGTGTTACCCTCCTATTGGTCGGAGGGGGAAAAGTCCCCACAGGTGGTGGGGCGTTAGGGTTATTAGACACTCCTAGAGATGTCAACTCTAGTAAGTAATTGTTAAGTGAGGCCGACATGTTGGAGTGCACTTCAAGTGAATGAAAGAATATAAATAGAGAGTGAGCCTCTCTATTTATCTCACTTGCAACACTCACACTCACTCATTGGGGCGCATGAGTGAGAGAGGAGAAGCTCTCTCAGTGTGAGAGAGAGAGACTGCTGCTGTGTGGAGATCATCTTACTATTTTGGGCTTTTACTGTTTTGGTGCTGATTCTATCTCAGAGGAAGTTGCGGGGTTTTCTCCTTTATGGTTTCCCTGAGGAAAACTCTTTATGTCTCTTATCTCTTGTGATGTGCTTTTGTTTTATTGTTGTGCTTGTTATTCTCTAAGTTAAAAGATCCTAAGATCATAATGCTAGCTTGAATGATGAAAAACTAACAGCACCGCTTGTGCACTTTGTTTTCGGTTTCGTTCTAGCGAGGTACCGTGTATCCTACAAGGGATAGGAGCGGTGCCCTCTTCCACGATTTTAGGGCTTTCCATACAAGCCCAAAACACCATCAAAAGTCAAAATTAAAGGAATAAGATGAAAGAGTAGGGTCTAGTCTATTACCTAGAACTGATGGTGCTCAAATCCGACGGTGGAAACTCCTGATATCAGCAACTGAAGATCTGGCTAGGAAAGTGCTCCAAATGCTCTCCACTATGGGTAAACAGTAAAATGTTTTGATTTTTCACTATTTACATGAATTTTATACTCATTTTTGGGTTTGACATGCTATAGTTTCAGTTTAAAATCACTTATTACTCAAAATCTATTAGTCGTAATCCCTTAATGTTAGTTATTGGCGCATTTAACGCTTGTTTTGAGTCATTGCATGATAGAAGAACAGTAGCAATAAATTTTTGGAAGTTTGTTTTTGAATTTTTCATACTACCATAAAATAGAAAAAGTCATTGAGTGTTTATTACGACACTTTGGTCATGCTCTTGAAACTCAGTATCAAAGGTTCGAGTCCCTTTCTGATTCTTTTCAGGCTCGTAAAACCTCTCATTTTGAAAAGAGACCTAATGGAGTCTTCTTTAAACTCTTTTCGGGCTCTTTAAATACAAAAATATTGTTGAGTGATATTGTCTTCTTCACGCTCGTTAAAGCATTTGAAGAGTCGTCTCTCCGACGGTAGGTTATCTCTTTTTCGGTTCGGATAGACTATTTACAAAAAAGGAACATTCCAGCCAATCATGACTGGAAGAGTTCTCTAAGGTATGATTTTATACTTTTTTGGGCCTTAGGGACTAAATCATACGAAAAATAACCCTTTGGAGTCTTCTTTCATAGTCATTCAGACTCTCTAAACATGAAAGATACTGAGTTTTCTTTCATTGGACTCGTTAAGTTAAACATTGAGAGACCCATTTTTGGGAACGGACCCCTCCTCTCTCAGGTTCATAAAACATATGAGTTTGGACTTGTCTACGGACGAGATATACTGAGTGTTTGTTACTCTCTTTGAACTCGTAAAACCAAAAAGAGGCACCCATCAACTGTTATAGCTCAAAATGACACATCTCTTCCTGTGACCACTTTCCTATGTTTTCGTCACATGTCGACACTTCCATTAGAGGAAATTTGGGGTCTAAAATGGGCCTTATAAGAAAACGTGCCAAAATAAGTTTTTGTGAGTTGGAATTCAAGAACCAATAGAATTTCAATAAAATAAGTCAACCATAATGGTTGAATTGACATATTTGTCATTAAAAAAAACTATTTTTTTTGTTCGTATTTTCGACATATCTCCCTGTGTTTTTACTCAAATTTCGATCGGGAGAGCTCGTTGGATGCGGAATTTGATTCCGCATTCCGCATCCAACGAGTACCTGCACTGCATACTTTTAACGGACCCCGCTACCCCAAAAACAAGAAATACCTGAAAAAATGTGATGATGACATCATCATCATGTTTTTTCAGGTATTTCTTGTTTTTGAGGTAGCGGGGTCCATCAAAAGTATGCAGTGTGGGTACTCGTTGGATGTGGAATCAAATTCTGCATCCAACGAGCTCTCCCGATCGAAATTTGAGTAAAAACACAGGGATATATGTCGAAAATACGAACACAAAAAGTAGTTTTTTTCTTTCTTCCTCCAAAATTAATTAATATTATTTTATTATTTTAACTATTATTTTATTATTTTCCTTCGGAGGCCCATTTTAGACCCCAAAATTCCTCTAATTCCTAATGGAGTCTTCCTTAAACTCTTTTCGGGCTCCTTAAATACAAAAAGATTGTTGAGTGATCTTGTCTTCTTCACGCTCGTTAAAGCATTTGAAGAGTCGTCTCTTCGATGGTAGGTTATCTCTTTTTCAGTTCGGATAGACTATTTACGAAAAAGGAACATTCCATCCAATCATGACTGGAAGAGTTCTCTAAGGTATGATTTTATACTTTTTTGGGCCTTAGGGACTAAATCATACGAAAAAGAACCCTTTGGAGTCTTCTTTCGTGGTCATTCAGACTCTCTAAACATGAAAGATACTGAGTTTTCTTTCATTGGACTCGTCAAGTTAAACATTGAGAGACCCATTTTTGGGAACGGACCCCTCCTCTCTCAAGTTCATAAAACATATGAGTTTGGACTTGTCTTTGGACGAGCTATATTGAGTGTTTGTTACTCTCTTTGAACTTGTAAAACCAAAAAGAGGCACCCATCAACTGTTATAGCTCAAAATGACACATCTCTTCCTGTGACCACTTTCCTATGTTTTCGTCACATGTCAACACTTCCATGATGACAGTTCATGAAAAGTCACTGAAAAAAACCTAACTTGGAGGACCCATATCTTGATTTTTGTAACTCCGTTTGACCTTATCTCTACACCATTGGAAATATATTTCAGTTAGCTAAAACTTCCTAGAAGACACCAAAGTCTGAAAATGCCCAGAAATACCCTAAAAATGAGTTTTTTTTATGTGTACGTGATTTTCCTTAAGGAAAACCCGTGTACATACGCGAGTTGCTATATATAATAGTCGCATACACCTTAAATACATGAATTTATACATTGCAACCCACGTGTACTCCTCGTGTACGCGGCTGTTGTTTCTGCAACTCGCGTACGCCTCCTGAAAATGTCAAAAAAATACGAATTTTGAATTTTGGGTAGTTTGGGTAGTTATGCAACTGACTCCTTCAGTTGTACCTACTTTGTCTTCGACCCTAACTCTTCATTAAGAATATAAATAGAGGTAGGGAGGTCCATGAGAAGAGACTTGAATATTTCCATAGTTATGCTGGAGGAATTGGAGCTCTCTTTGCCCATACCTTTTCCCTGGCGATCATCCCCTTGTGTTGCAGAGCTTGGAGGCTGAGTTCCTTGGAGAAGAGAAGCAGCAGAACCAGATCAAGGTTTCGTGAGGTGCCGAACTTGAAGAGAAGGTATATTTGTACTTGTTTTCAAGATTAATAAAGATGTGATGTCCTTGTTCTTCCCAAATTATTGTTCAATGTGTGATTGAATCTCTATTTATGATCATATGATGATGTTAATAAGATCATTGTTTCATGTTTATTTGATTATCATTTCTTTATATGTGGTCATAATGGTTTGAGGAAGGTATAATTTGTTTTGCAGGTCTCTTGGAGCGAGAGGAACAAGAGGAGCAGGGGAAGGGCTAGAATAAGCTTGGACCATCCTTCAGTTAATCAGGTGTGGAACTTTATTATCTCTAAATATTGCTTATATATGCTTGCTGAACATTATACATCCACCTCTCAACCCCATTATGTTGATGGCCTCTTAAAACCTAGCCATAGGATACTTTCCTTTACAACAGAACTGACGACTCCACTAGAGAGAGTCTTGTCTGTTTGGCGTTTATTTGTCTTTCTTTTAGCCTTTTGTGAAGTTTCAGGTCCTTCTTGCCACTTAGGAACAACTTCTTAGTCTGATAGCACACTTCCCCTGCCTTCCTAAGGTAGTTTTTGATCTTTTTTGGGATTTTTTCCACCCATACGTGAGTTGCAGACTGAACAGTTGCGTGTCTGGTTTGGTACATGTGAATTTCTATACTGTTAACCTGTGTATGATATGCGACTTGTCAGTGGTTCAACCCATGTGTGCTTGTACACGTGAATTGCTGTATTGTCAACCCGCGTATGACACGCGACCTGTCAGTAGTGAAACTTGCATATGCCCCTTTAAACAGTGTTTTTTCCTCATTTTTGTGGTTTTTTATGTTGTTGAGGGCTGTTTGGTAGGTCTTTTGGTGTCCTCTATAGGTGCATGAATCCAGGGAGTTAGTGTCATCCCTTTTTATTGTTTTTTTATCTATGTGGTAAGCCTTTTTATAGCATTAGGGTTTGTTCTTTGCTCTTTCCCCCCACCTCCTTTGCTTGGTATGATTGTTGGCTTATGTTTCTGGTTAACCTCTGTTAGTGATATTTGTCTGAGTTTAGAATATTGTTGGTGTTGGTTTCCTTCTTGTTTTGTTGGTTAACTTCACCATGCCAAAGTAGTTGACTTATCTCTTATGCAAGCCTTCCTTCCAAGTAGGGTTTATACTGACTTTAGTTCATTCTAAAGTTTGTTTGGTGGTTGTATAGCAGAGTTTATTTTGCTTGGTTCTTGTTATCTACATACTTTTGTTTGTAGGTAGTTTTTATTTTTCATTTATAAAAGAAAAATAAAAAGAACATATACTTGTTTTTGCTGCTCCCCCCCCCACCTCCTTCTTTGGCTTGACCTTGTTGGACAAGGTACTGAGCAGCCTCCGTTTGTAGGTTTATATTGATACTTGGGACTTCTTGACCTTTGTTTATGTTAGTCTTATTGCTCAGTCTCTTCATTCCAAAGTTTTTGGCTTGTTTACTTTTGTGAGCCTTCCTTCCAAGAGAGGTTATATCCAACTTTAGGGAAACCTAGGGTTTGTTTATGGGGTGTAGAGTAGTTGTCTATTTGCTTTGCTTACATTACTTTCTTGCATTAGTTGATAGGCTGTTTTTCTTTTGCATTTATAAAAGAAAAATAAAAAAACACATGTTTGTTTTATATGCATGTAGATTAGTTTTTTAGTCTAGATTGCATGGCATATCATTGTTTTTGAAAAAAAATAAATAAAAAGAATTTGTTCTTTTGTGTCTTTCAAGTTTCTATTTGAAAAAGAAGAAGAGAATAGTTTTTGCTTTTTGCATTTCATTTCTCTTTGCTTAGTCATTTTGTTTCAACTTTGAGTCAAAACACCACATAAGTTTCACACCATTTACCCTCTGATTAAAAACAACCCTTAAAATAAACGATATAATTTAACAATTATTAGTAAAGTTTTATTTTATAGGGTCATACACCAACTAGCTTAGGCTATACTTGTGGATTAGGGAGTTTCAACTCTCCACAAGTGTTAAAATTTCAGACATAGTTGGCCAATCACTAGGTAAACCTTTTTCTATGTGGATTGTATCTGGGAAGCTCCTCACAAATGAGAGTTAAGCACGAGGCCGTGTGGAGGCTTGGACTGAGGAGATAACCCTCCGATTCCTTGTCAAAGCGTAGACCAAGGTTTTTACGCATCTAGGGATTCTGTCTTAGACAAGGTTTCGGGCTTTGCTACCCTACCCATGTGTACAAACCAGGCTTACGACTGTCCCCCCAGACTATCGATATAGTTAAGGTATCCTTTAGTCTCTTTGACATCTAAGGTTCATACACAGGTACACCGGAAGGCTATTTCTGGTTGACATTGGGCAGGCTTGGAAGGTAACCCTGGTAGAAAGTGTGGGAGGGTGGTGGGTGATTCCTCCGCTTGTGCCTAAGAACATCTACAGGGATGCCAAGTAACTGTCTATCTGCTTTATTTTGGAAAGCGTATCTTATACATGTTTGTCTGTTTGGCTTTAGGAATTTTTAGTGAGTGCTGTGTGGTTTGTCTGTACTTCGTCTACCTTCAGGTGTGTGCTTGGTAATTTTGGTTTCTTGTTGACCTCAGACTTTGTCTTGTTGTTTGAAACTATGTATAACACCCCTTTGAACACCAAACAAGAGATCCCCATGTTGGGAACTCCTTGTACTATTCCTCTCACGGGGAATGTTGGTGTTCCCTTGATGGCCACCCTGAATCTACGTGGATTCACCCTAGGGCTACTGGTGTGGTTGTTTTCCACTCCAACCGTCCTGAATGCTCCTGATGCTTCACAAGTAAGATCCTTATATCAAGGGAATCAAAAAACTGCTTCCCCTTCACCTGTAGTTAATTCTGTTCCTCCTTCTACCTCATGCGATGAAAGTACTGATACTAGTAACTGGCAGTCTAAAAGGAGTAAAAGAAGGAGGAAAAGGAAGAAGACACATAAGAAAGGGGCCACCCATTCAACCTCTGCAGGTCAAGTTGAACTTCACCACCCAGCCTTTGAAGTTCATGCTGGGGGCACCTATCCAACCTCTGCAGGTCATGTTGGATCTTAGCACTCAACCTCTGCAAGTCAACTTGATCTCAACCATCCAGCTTCTGGTGTTCATGCTGGTGGGATCCTTCAAACCTTTCCAGGTCATGTCGTATCCAGTCTCTCAGCTTCTGTAGTTCATGCTGAGGGCACCCGTTCAACCTCTGATGTTCAAGTTGAACCTCCCCATCCAACCTCTGCAAGTCATGTTGGATCCATCCACCTAGCCTCTGAAGTTCATGCTGGGGGCACACACTCAACTACTGCAAAGCATGTTGATCCTAACCATTCAACCTATGTTGTTCATGTTGGTGGTGTCCATCCAACCTCTGAAGGTCATGTTGGACCCAGTCTCTCAGGATTTGTAGGTCATGCTGGGGTTAGTCTCTCAACCTCTGTGGTTCATGCTGAAGACAATCCATCAACCACTGTGAGTCATGTTGACACTGTTGAAAAGACTACTTGTTCAAAACACAAGCCCAATTTTCCTTGTAACCTTTGTGAGGGAGACCACCTTACTTATAAATGCCCTTCCATTATGGAGGTGCGAAGAGTTTGTTTCCAAGGTCATCCCATTTTTGAACACTCTGAATTTTTTCAACAACCATCCTCTCTTAGTCAGGTTGGACCCAGTCACCTAGCCCCTGTAGTTCATGCTGGGGGAAAACTCTCGGCCTCTGTAGGTCATGCTTAGAGAAAACAGTCATCCATTGCTAGTCATGTTGACACTGTTGAGAAAACTGGTCGTTCGAAGTGTAAACTTAAGTTCCCTTGTAAGCTATGCGAGGGAGATCATCTTACTCACCAGTTCCCTACTATCACAGAGGTGCGAAGAGTGTGGTCCAAGACTCAAGAATTTCCTTCTCCTGAACAACCTATAGTTTCTCAACAACCTACTCAACCTTTGGTTGATCAAGTGGTCGAACCAATCTCATCTTTGGTCGATCCTGCTCTTCTTTCAGAGAGTGATCCTGATGTGATGGAACCAACCTTAGTTTTGGTCAATCCCACTCTCCCTTCGGAGAGTGACTTTCACGAAGTGGTTGAATCGATTCCATTGTCGATCAATCCCACTCTTCCTTTGGAGAGTGAAGTGTCTGCTAGTCACATTTTCTTCACTGCTAGTTCAGAACTTATTGAACAAGGGGGCACTAAACTCACGTCGAATCAACCCTCACCAAGCTCTCGGATTGCTTCCTTTGATTGGGATAGCCTAGTTGATCCATGCCTTCCTTTTGATGCATCTTTCCAAATAAAGGTCAAAGTTTAACCTTACATGATTGCTCGTTGTATTTTTGATGAAGTAGCCTCAGTTAGTATCTTGTTTGCTCATGCTTGGCGAGGCATGGGATATCCTAGCTTTGTGTCGACTGCTAGTCAGTTACTGGCATTTGATAGAAGAACTTGTATAGCCTTGGGAATTATTTCTCAAACACCTGTTACTTTGGGTGGGAAGACCATCTTAGTTGACTTCATGGTGATAGAAGACCCCTTGGACTTCAGTATGCTCCTTAGATGTGATTATGTATATGCCATGCAGGCTGTGGTGTCAACATTATTTCGTGTGATGTACTTAAATCATGGCAAAGAAATTATCACTATTGATCAGTTGGATTTTCTTTATCCATCTCCTGACCCAAATAGAGACTAGGTCTTTCCTTTATCGATTCCCAGTGTATCTATAGACACTACCCCACCATAGGTG
The DNA here is from genome assembly GCA_001517045.1 of Pseudotsuga menziesii. Taxonomy (NCBI): domain Eukaryota; kingdom Viridiplantae; phylum Streptophyta; class Pinopsida; order Pinales; family Pinaceae; genus Pseudotsuga; species Pseudotsuga menziesii. The sequence goes on from LPNX011182917.1 coordinate 953,603, forward strand.
AGCTATGTGGCCTCATGTCCTTTGCATTCAATTGCTACTGAGAAGCAGCCTCTGTTTTCATGCTTACCTTGTCAGGACTTGGTCCCAGCAGTCCACCAGGTGAGTCATCCTATACAGACTGTGGGGCCTCATCTCCACTCTGTCAATCCATTTGAAAGTTTAGACATGTGTCATATCTCAGATGATCTCCTTCCTTCGGATGAAGTCTTCCTAGAGTCTTTGATACAGTCTGACCTTATTTTGGATGTTGGTTAAGTTGTGACTAAGTCTAACCTTGATTTTCCTAGTAAGCATGACCTTTCTTCTTATGTTGGTCTTGTTGAGTCTTTTGACTCTTCCTTTGAACAGAAAGTCAGTGATCTTGATGAGTTTGATTTTTCTTATGAATTTTTCAACTCCCGTGATATTGAGTTTGTTCCTGCAGACTCTATATCCCTTGTTGATTTTTGCTCTCCTTCTGAGGTCGATCTTACCAATTATAAAATCTCGAGCCTTGGTTTTATAGAATCTTCTTCGATTGATTCTTGCTTGACTTTACCGTTTGTAGAAGATAGCAAAGTCGCATGTGTTTCTTCCAAAGTGACCTGCATTGGATCTTTTCTTCTAAATATGATCCTGATGTTGTTGTTTCTTGGAGACATGATTCTTAGTTGGATTCACAACTGTTTACTGGCCTTGTCTTATTGTTCAAGCTGTAACTGCGTTTGCATGTGTCCTGCTTGCGGTTATGAGCCTAATGCCGGCTTCCACGCTTTTAGCTCATTGTATAAGCCCTCATCTTTGTTCTCATCATCGCTCAGCCTTGTATCATTTTTCCTTTGCAACTTGACACCCTTTACATTGAGGAGACTTTCCCCAAGTGTCTTTATCTTGCTCATATTCCTTAAATTGTGCATAGGTCTGTTCCTTGCGCTTGGAACTAGTTTCACCTGCCTATGACACTCGTCTCCTCACGTTTTGAGCATTCTTTCTGTTCTCCTTCGAGCTCGTTAAAAATAGTAAGGAGGTCGCGAGTTAAATTTTCTGGACTCGTTAAAACTTCATGGAAAAAATTTTGAGCTTCTTTAGGCCCAAGTTTGACTCCTCAAAATAGTCTTGACTGCCGAGTAAACTTGTCCATTCAGGCTCGTTAAGAATATGTGAATGGGCATCCACATTGGTGTTAGGTTATCGCTTTCTCGGACCATGTGGAATAATACGAGAAAGGAACACTCTCTTTTCTTCGGAATTGAGAAGAGTATTCTCAGGCATAGGTTTATCGCTTTTCTAGACCCGAGGGACTAAATTTACGGAAAAGGAACCCCTGGTATGAGCCTAGTTTTCTTTTTTTCATGCTCTTGACCAAAACATGAAAAAGATTTCGAGTGTACTTTATGTCTTTGTCATGCTCGTTAAACCCTAAAGAACAAAGAATTGAGTTTATTGTTGTAAGCCCCATTTCTTGTAATAAAATGGATCTTTCCGAGTGATCTTGCCTTCCTTCACACTCGTAAAACTCAGGCTATATACTGCTTTTGAAGGAGCGTTGGGTAGGTGGTAATTTAACCTTTTTCGGACATTCCTGACTAAGTACGAAAAAGGTGCACCTTTTCTTCTTCGAAAGTTAAGAGAGTTCTTCTTTGGTATGTTTTATACTTTTTCGGCCTCAGGAGACTAAATTGGACGAAAAAGCACCCCCCTGGAGTCTTCTTTGGAGTTTTCAGACTCTCTAAACTATGAAAACACCGTCGAGCATGTACTAGTTCGGGCTCGTAAAATCCACGAATTAGTGCTTTATCAAGCATTCTTCTTTCTTTTCTTCAAGCTTTCCAAAAATGAAGATGGTCTTGAGTTTACTTTCTTGGACTCATTAAACCTTTACAAGAAAGAGGGGAAGGGAAGTTCATTCACATGTTTTTTACATCATGGAAGCAAGTCTTGTTTCCTTGAACAAAGCACCAGTTTTGAGTCTATCAACAGTTGGTTCCTAGTATTTTGGCCTTATCCCGATTCAAAGTTTCTTACTTCTCCGGTTGGTTTCTTTTCCAATTATATGGGGAATCTGTTAATGTCTCCTACATTGTAGATTTGTGTCGTTGGTTCCTTTTGTGTCAAAAGCTTCCTAAGTCACTTTTGTGTCATGCTCACTATTCAAGGATTAAACCTTTGTCAGCCATTCTGCAGTTTCCTTGAATTTTTGTGTCGGCCATTCCCTGGTATCAGTTCATTACATCATGTCTTCAGCGTTTCTTGCCATGAAATTCAGTACCAATTTCATATCCAATTAGTCTTTGACTTAGCTCGTGTTGGATGATGAAGGATGCCTTAATGCCTTCCTTCTAATGGATCTCTTCCTATCGACTGCAGCACATCTTGCTCTGGGAATGAGATTTAGAGTTTTATGACAGTACCTTGGGGATTGTTGTCATCAGTGGCAATTTCCCTCGCTATTGGGTAGTGGGAATACCTTAATGTCTCATACTCGATGGATTATTCGAGTGTTCGACTTCAAGTCCTTGTACTCACACTTGTTAGAATGTACTAGGTACCTTGGGGATCATTTTCATTAATGGTGGTTTCTCTCACGTTTGTTAACGGTTCTCATTATTGACCGGTAATCAAACGGTTTCCTCCATGTTCGACTTCAGCTCCTTTATTCACATGGTTAGGATTCGTACCTTTTTTGGGCGGTTTGGATTGAAGACCTTGGGTCGACAATAGCATCGTCATTTTGCTATTGCCCGAGTTGCGCAAGACCTTGTTATATTTTATATGACATTTTGTTGAGACATAGATCCACCTTGTATTTTTGTGGCTATGATCGATTGTTGAGCATGGATCCACCTTGTTCATTTGTGGCCATGGCTCCTTTAGATTTGATATGGCGCCTTTTTTCATATTGAGCGACCATGATAGTTTCATCAGTTATACATATGTTGGATCCACCTGTATCTTTATGGCGATGATTTGTATATGGACTTGCATGTCCCAGAGATCAGTTTTTTTTGACATTTATCGCTCTTTCAGGTACCTTTGTTCGAGCCTTTCGATCTTGAATTCTCTACTCTCTTCATACTCAGTTGTTTCCTTTATAATGCATTTCGGATATTGTCTTCTCCTATAACCTCATACATTAGGGGGCATCTGTTATAACTCAAAATGACACATCTCTTCCTGTGACCACTTTCCTATGTTTTCGTCGCATGTCGACACTTCCATGACGACACTTCATGAAAAGTCACTGAAAAAACACCTAACTTGGATGACCCATATATTGCGTTTTGTAACTCCGTTTGACCTCATCTCTATGCCATTGGAAATATATTTCAGTTAGCTAAAACTTTCTAGAAGACACCAAAGTCTGAAAATGCCCAGAAATACCCTAAAAATGAGTTTTTTATGTGTATGTGACTTTCCTTAAGGCAAAACCGCGTACGTATGCGAGTTGCTATATATAATAGTCATGTATGCCTTAAATACATGACTTTATGCATTGCAACCCATGTGTACTCCTAGTGTACATTACTGTTGTTTCTGCAACCCACGTACGCCTCCTAAAAATGTCAAAAAAATATGAATTTTGAATTTTGGGTAGTTTGGGTAGTTATGCAACTGACTCCTTTAGTTGTAACTACTTTGTCTTCGACCCTAACTCTTCATTAAGCATAAAAATAGAGGTAGGTAGGTCCATGAGAAGATAATTGAATCTTTGCATAGTTATGCTGGAGGAATTGGAGCTCTCTTTTCCCATACCTTTGCCCTGGCGATCATCCCCTTGTGTTGCAGAGCTTGGAGGCTGAGTTCTTGGGAGAAGAGAAGCAGCAGAACCAGATCAAGGTTTCGTGAGGTGCCGAACTTGAAGAGAAGGTATATTTGTACTTGTTTTCAAGATTAATAAAGATGTGATGTCCTTCTTCTTCTCAAATTATTGTTCAATGTGTGATTGAATCTCTATTTATGATCATACGATGATGTTAATCAGATCATTGTTTCATGTTTATTTGATTATCATTTCTTTATATGTGGTCATAATGGTTTGAGGAAGGTATAATTTTTTTTGCAGGTCTCTTGGAGCGAGAGGAACAAGATGAGCAGGAGAAGGGCTAGAGAAAGCTTGGACCAGCCTTCAGTTAATTAGGTGTGGACCTTTCTTATCTCTAAATCTTGCTTATATATGCTTGTTGAACATTATACATCCACCTTTCAACCCCAGTATGTTGATGGCCTCTTAAACCCTAGCCATAGGATACTTTCCTTTACAACATCAACATGATGGAAGAAATGGGAAGGGAATCATTTTGCAAATAAATGGCAGTATTTTGTTGTTACCTTTGAACATGGCACTTGTTTGCATATCATTACAGTCAATTGGGTATTCAGTTGATGTCCGTGATGATCCACTTTCATGAGTCATGTCACTCCTTTGAGTCTTTCAAAAGAATGCATTGTCCACTGTTGCACTGTGTGTTTGTCCCGTTTAGTCATGCTGCCAAGTCTTTTGTCGTGCCACTTGATGTTCAAAGGGAAGTTGAAGAAGTTTTACCTCTGTAGTCAAAAAGTTTCTGTGTCAGTACTTTTGAGTCAGTGCTATGGGTACTACATTCACATCATTCCAGAACTATGTTTCGAGTTTTGTGTTGTCGATGTGGGACTCATCATGGCCCTCCTTAGAAACAAAAACTTAGTACCTTGATATCTGTATGCCTTAATGACAGATTCTCTCACTCTCGACATATGTTCACATCATTGACCTTTGATCAATAGAATCCATTGGGTGTTCGACATCAGGACATCTATTCGCACTCAGTAGATTGTACTAGGGTACCTTGGGAATCATTGACATCAATGGTGATCTCCCTCGTGCTTGTTAACGGTTTGCATCATTGACCGGTTATCAAGTGGTTTTTACCATGTTCGACTTCAGATCATTGTAATCACATGGATAGAATCGTACTTTGTGGAAGACGAGACGAAGACCCTGGGTATTTGTTTAGCGCTCATTGCTTTCCCTAGGTTGCGTTGGAGTTTTTTATATCTAGCATGGATCCACATTTGTATGGTCGTGGCTATGCTCAAATTTACGTCTGTATGACATAGATCTACATTGTATGTCTGGTAGCTATGTTCAAGTTTGAGTCCTCTATCACATGGATCTATGCTGTATTCTAGTAGCCATGCTTGTTTATTCCTCCCATGGATCTGCCTTGTATTGGTCTGCAACCATGAGTTGGTTACATGTGTCTATGAGTCAAAAATATTGATGTACTATAGATGCCTACTTGACGCCATGCTCCAATCGAGCTAACATTTTCACCTCGAAGTGACAACTTGTTCTCTCAAAGCTCTCGTTTATCGTATCCCTCTAAGTCTCATGCTTTTGGGGGCATTCTATTATACCCAAATCCTATCACCACCATGTGATAAGACTCTTAACTCCCATGTTTGCCCTTAATCCCAGCACTTAGAGTGGAAACCTACTCTATTTGTCAATTATACATGAAAAAACTCAGCACCATGCTTTCCCTGTGGCCCATGAGCGGTACCTTGATTGCACCTCTTGTATCATGTTTTCCATAAGCGGTGCCACCGCCTATGGTCTTTGGTCCATAAGCGTTTCTCATTTAAACCGCTCTTTCACAAGAGAATAAAAGTGGTACCCTAGGTAAAATGGGAAAAATAGAAGTTTCTCGAGGCTTCTAGATCATGAGCCTTGTGTCCTCCCTTATCCCTATCATTGTGGGTCAGTTGGGCTCAAGATCCCCCATCATAGGATCTTAGAGCCACCTCATCCACAAATCTTTCAACTATTCCTATCCATTGAGCCTTATAAATACAAGCTCATGTCCATAGTTGAGGGAGAGAACTATAGAGGTATTGTTATGCTGTTGGATTGACCACTTAGCCCAAGCCATTGGAGAGCATAGAGAGCAAGGTTGGAGCTTATGGGGATGAAGTGTTTGTTTCGTGGAGATGCTTGTCGACACTAAGGCAATGGTTGTAAGCTTCTTCATATATATTTAATGCAAAGCTAATTTTCGTCCCACATTACTGTTGTTTTGATTTCACATGTACATGTTGTTAGATTCCTTAGTCACTAACATGGATAAGTAGATGATTTTATGGTAGCTTTGATGCATTTTCATGTTTGATCTGTTTGCAAGTACATAGGTTCACTATCGAAGTAGCATTCTAGGTGTCTACGACATCCAAGGAAGGTATTCATCCTTTGTCATTCACTCATTTGTTCTGGATCTGAACCATTCAGACTAGAGGAACATCTTCTGTCCACAGAAGGTGAAATATTCCTGGTTACAAAATTATCTTAGCATTACTCCCCCAAATTTCTTTTCAAGCTGGGCATTTTTATAGCCGAAGAAGTAATGTTTAATGAATCATTGGTTGTAGGAAAAATTTCTTGACTTGGTTTTGTGTCAGTCTTGCACCTTTATTTACCAATAGTAGGTCCATGTGGCATGGAACATAAAGGATTCTGCATCACCTCCATGTAATAGTTCAGGAAAAATGAAATCAGTATAACATTTCAAAAATGATTTAACGTGGCAAGTGATATTGGTGAGTACGATATCATTAAGAAAGGTGTTGCCACTAAGTAATAGTAGGACCATTAGAAGAGTTATATATTATTGGTGGTGGGTGTTTTACATAAAGGAGTATGATATCTCTAGTATAGAGGGTGCATAGAGTAAAAATCAAGTTACAATTCCTGGGAAAGATTAACTCTTGTTGTTGGTCGATTTCATTTGTTCATTTCCATTGCTTGTGCAGTTATACTTCCATCTGGTCCAAGAGAACAATCACGATAGTAGAGAAATCATATATGTGATAAACAATCAACTATAATATATTATCTACAACGTTGTTATATTGAAATTCTTTGTTACTGTCCAACAATTTGCTTATGTATTAAGAGTGTTTATATGGCTATCACAATCTTGTAAGTTGCTTCCAATCACTAGTTAATGTATTTGCATTAGTTCATATCTCTTGGAAAGATGTTGTCACTGTTTATTTGAAGACTGCCCATTTTTTTGTCATTTGCATACATATGAAATGTAAAATGGGAATTGAGTGAAATATTGATAAACATGAATATTTCAATCAAATGATGCATGAAGATCATATAAAATATGAACACAAGCAATCAACCCTTGATTTCTTTGTCAAGAATTTTAGATTGAAGCTTCATAGATTGACTAGTGAGCATTGGGAACAAAGGTAAGTAGATGTAAGCTCATGTAGCACAAACAACATATTACTTAGATCAAATACGGTATATCTAGTTAAGATAGATTAAACCCTAATCTAATCATGACCATAGTAGAAACTATCCCGTATAAAGATTATATAGGTAATGCATTGTGTAAGTACGTATCATCCCTAAGTAATAGTAATGAATGGTGTTTAGATAATAACATACATGAGATCATGGACTAGTATTGAATATTTGATACAAGCGAGATAAATCTTATACTGGTACTACATAATAAGATAGGGTAACATTTATGATATCTAATTAATGGAAATGTAAGCTCCATATTACATATTGCCAATATGGTGGTTAAACATCACTCTACATGATATAATTCCATGTGTTTATTTTAATTCCAGCTTTATAAGAGGTTGATACAGTGATGATATCAACTTTAATGTAATCATAATGATTAGGGAATACAAATAACCAAGATTCCCTTTACATGAATCTTAAACATATCTTGAGTAGTGTCACTTTGAATTTAAGGTGTCCATACATCTATAAAATTAATAAAATGTTATTTTTTAATAGGGGGGAAATTTTCAAGTTGATGCAGCAACTGGAAAACACTTCACCTCATTTCATTATGTGTATCAAGCCAAATGGATTACAACTTCCAGTCGTCTTTGATCAAGGACTTGTCTTGCATTAGTTGCACTGTTGTGGACTGCTGGAAGTAGTTCGGATATCTTTATTGGGCTATACCACTTGGATGTTCTACCAACAGTTTGAAAAACAATAATGTTTATAGAATTTATGCTATGGTTGTACATTTGCAGTTGTTACATTTTCAACCTTTTTATTCCTTTTGGTTCATAATGCAAGTATGGGTTCCTCTTGCTAGCAAACAATGTTGGCCAAGATGCACACAGTTTCTCTGTGGTAATCCTCTACCAATTCAATCTCCTTCTTGAGATGTACCAAGTTGGTTTCACAAAGGTGTTAACTTTCCAAAGATTCCCTTTGCAAAGTACTAATAAGCAGATAATAAGCCTGGTGTATATATCATATCTAGAACACTAAGCCTGGTGTATGTATCATCACTAGACCACTAGTCATATCTTTTGATGTGAGTAAGTCTAGTGCCGAAGTTAATGAAATAAAAGGAGTTGTTGTGGATGGAAGTATACTATGGGTATGATTTCTTTGGGGTTACCCAATTAATTCTTTTATATTGGTATATGTTTTATATGTGTTTTTACTTTTCCTCACCATGTTACTACTATGCCTGTGATATAACAGAGGGAAATTATTATTGTCTCTTCTAATTTCTATGATTTTTATTGTTTATTATTTCTCTTCTCAAGTCACATGTCAATGCTTTTAATATTGTCCTTTGTTTGTAATAGGACTTCCCAGAATTTCCTGAGCTATAGCTACAACTCATGTGGTCTTTCCATAACTAATTCTATTGTTATTTTTTTATTGAATTCGCATGATCATTGGATGTTTTTAGTGGAACTATAATGTCTTTTATCAATACGTGTTTGATAACTTCTTTTCTATTCTTAACTTTTGTACGTTGTAGGTATTTTTTTGGTAGAATGTGGAACTCTAAAAAGAGCAGCGCAAGAACTAAAACATAAAGAAACATAAATAGTAAGTGATCATTTGGGTTTGTTAGGAGATCTATTTGTATGACTTGATTATGTGATTTCAACTGGTGAATTCCTTTATTGTTCCTTCAAAAATCAGATAGTCTATAATGTATTGTTTGTATTAATGTAGGTTTATAAGTTAGGTTTCAGGGTGGAGCTTGCTAGTTTGCTGCTTACACTTGGGTGTTTTGAGGGGATGAAGAAATGTATTGGTCATTACTTATATTAAAGTCTAACATATATAAGTAATTTCCACTAAACTCTTCGAGTTATAGTTAATTTTCTTTAATTTAGCTCAACTCATGTTGTAGAAACCTTTAGCTTGGATGAGTCTAGAAGTTTGTTTTAATTTCCTATAAGTAAGTTATCCCCTTTTTATTTGTAATGTATTCCTAGATCAGGTTAAGTTACATTCATTTGTTCTTTTATGTTTCATGACAAGTACCATGTTTGTCCTCCTATGTTGATTAGATAATGCTATCAGTTTAAGTTACATTCATTTGGTATTTTATGTTTCATGACAAGAACCATGTTTGTCCTCCTATGTTGATTAGATAATGCTACAAATTTTAAAGAAAGACTAGAATAAATGAAATAATTTTTGTTACATGTTCCCCTAGGCTTCTTGTGTTCAAAATTAGGTTTTAAATGATAACAATGTTGTGCACATGCTCTAGATTTTGAGCATTTGCAAAGAATTCTAAATTACTATGTCCAATTCAATTAAGTTAATCCCGGGAAAAATATGTTCATCTTCAGATTGTTTAGCATGCCCTGGTTATGTTTCATTTTCCTCTCTTGGGAGTTTTCTTTAGAAAGATATGATTCCAAAACAAGTTCCCCTCGTATGAATATCTTACATCCTTGTCACTTCTTAGCTTTGTAAAATGCTTACCAAAACTTTTGAACTTAGTATTTGAAGACTACATGCTTCTTTGAGGTAATTGGGCGGTATGTTTTGGTATTTATTATCACCCACCAAGTTTCAAATCCCACACAAGCATGGATAAGGGGTTGTGGGAATGTTTAAGTTCAACATGATTATGTCATAAGAGTGCACCCCTTTCATGGAAGCTTAGAAAAATGAAAGTGCTTATCTTCAATAGTTTGAATTAGGGGAAAACCTACATCAAGGCATATATTACCCACAAAAAAAGAAATGTCTTCCACAGGGCCACCAACCAACTATACAAATTGAATAGCTTCAAATATTATCCAATTTTTTTTGTGATCTATAAGTGTAAAAAAAAAAATCGAACCAGACACTTGTATTATCAAATAGAAAACACGTAAGATTTAGGAAACTGTTGTAATTACCAATTCAAACTACATATCCACAGCCATAAAATGACAATACTAGCCTGAGACAAGTCCCCATATGACCACATGTAGAAATTACTTCAGTGTTTGAGCCCTCAAACCCCATAGAGCTTTTAATTTATACACCCTCTCCACTTCCTACCCAATCCTTAGTGCCACTAGCTACACACTGCCTACCATGAATCATCCTTGAACCCCCACTAGATTGGTTTATATAATTCACTCATATGCCACCACCATTTTGTGGTTCCCTAAATATCATCTCACCTAGAACTTTATTTGAAATGTTTAAAGTGACTTTTGGAGGCAGAGGACAACCCTCCCTAAAAGTCAAATTTGTTGTAGTGTTTCCTCCTTTAAACAAAGGGTTTATCCTTTGTTGACTTAGATACAAGTCAAAAGAGGAATCCTTATTTGGATCTTTGCTCCTTCATTTAGACTACTTCCTTAGGTCTCTCGAGTCAGAAACAATGTTTGGATTCTTAGTCTTTTCTTAGAATTACAAACGATGCAATCTTGGTGTTAATATTGCCCCTTTACCCAATTATTAAAGGGTTCTATCTCAATGGAAGAGCGTCATCTTTACAAGGAGGTTGAAGGTTTGATTCCTCCGTGCCTTAATGATATTACAATATTGATATTTTTAATAATATATATTTTATTATGATTTATTATGGCTATAGGCAAGGGTTTCAAACCGTTTTTGTATGTTTCTACGAGGGGGGTTCATAACTTACCTTCTATGTTACAATGAGGGGGACTCAAAACCCCCCTATAGATTTATATGAGGGGGGTTCATAACTGCCCCAAAGGTTTGTAAATAAATTTTTTTTTTTTTTGGGGGGGGGGGTGTTTCGAACTGCATGTGTAGGTACCTACGAGGGGGGTTTATAACGCCCCCAAAGTTTTGTAATAAATACTTTTAAGGGTGGTTTATAACAGCCGCCAAAAGTCACTTTTAGCGTCAGTTTTGATCTCTTCCAGAACTGCCCTTAAAATTCCAAACTATTAGTGTCGGTTATATTAGGGGGGGTTGTTAAGACCACCCCCAGAGGTTTGTAAGATGGTGTTTTATGGGGGGTGTAGAACCACCCTTGTAGGAACCTATGGGGGGGTTTGAAACCACCCCCCTAGGTACCTATGAGGGGGGTTTGAAGTCTTGCTTGTAAGTACCTACAAGGGTGGAATGCTTGTAATAAGGAATTTAGGGGGGGTGTTTGGAACCACCCACATAGGTGTCTACGAGGGGGGTTTAGAACCACCCTTAAAAGTCACTTTTGAGGGGGTTTTAGAACTTTCCCCCAAATTCATTTTTTGGGTCAGTTTTTATCTCTTCCAAAACTGCCCCAAAAAGTCCAAACTTTTAGCGTCGATGCTATTAGGGTTGGGTTTGTAAAGACCACCTCCAAATCCAAAACCACCCCTAAAAGTGAATTTTGGAGGTAGAAGACAAACCCCCCTAAAAGTCAAATTTGTTGTAGTTACCTCTCCTTCTTATGATTTCTCCCCTTATATGTAAATTGGACACCATATCATGGTTGGGTCTAAAATACTCATCATTCGATAATAACAACCTTGAACTAGGTGGGGGGTAGCATTAGTTAAATTAGTAGTGCCGTACTTGGAAATAATCCGTCCCAAGTAAGTCCCCCAAAAAGGAGTACTTGGACCAAATTTTGATGCCACTGGGTCATATGAGGGTGGAGCAAACACCTAATCATGTGCACCAGAATGGCCTTCTATAGAAAAATGAAAAGTTGAATCATGTGAAGGAGGAAATTGTACCAATACCGAGGTGGAGGAAGGAAGAGTATCCGTGGAAGAATACTCTTCTCTTGATTCAACGATAGGCCCACACCTTCCACATAATAATTAGTAATGGAAGGTTGGTCCATGGTCAACCCTTGTATTTCTTCCATGGTAGGAGGAAATTTGGGTGGTAGACCCTACAATCTGTGAGATCTCCTCATAGGTGGTTCAGCCAGAATGATGGCTAAACACTTCTACTCTAATGATTTACAATTAAAGAAGGAACACACATAAACAATCCTATGCAAACTAAGGTTACAAGCAAACTTAAGTGATAAGAGGGGCTGAAAGAAGCCGAGACCTCACTAGGATTGTCAAGTTGTCGTAACTCGTGATATACTGCATGGTCCAACAGTAAAATGTGACAAGGAGGATTGGGAACGTACCCTTACCTGAATACTCAACTACCTATACGACACATGTGTAGTAGCTCCTCGAGTTATTTTCTCAAAGTATTGCTCCAACAGGATGACCAAAAGTATTTTCTTAGTTGGTATTGGTTCCTAGAAGGGTCTCCCTATATACATGAGGTATGTGGGAGCTCAAATCCGTGTCAGTGTTTTCTGATGCACAATTGTTCGAAAGGGGCCTTCTGATATACTATCGAGTGCGTGAATAAATTTTCGATATACCTCTAGGGTACGTGAAAAACCGTTCTATATATCGATTAGTACGTGGAAGAACAGTGCGATCCCTAGGATGCAGTGTAGGAAAAGAAACAACAACTCCTATGTTTATAGACGCCAAAACATGTCTTCTAACCTATCACTCAAATTACTGATAATTTTAACCTAAGCTACCATTCAATTTTATCTTGATGGTTAGTGAATGTTTGGGGAATATGAGGCAATTGTAAGGGAGTCGGCTAATCTCTAGACCATTTCCACCTTTTCAGGCAAGTTTGGCCAGAATCCGGTAACACGATTTGTTGTTGAAATTGAGATTTTCAGTGTTAAAATTGCCATTTTATTGCAAAAATAGATTTAGGACCCTCAATTACCCTTGGGGCACCCAGATTATGAAATTCCAATCATTGGAAATTACCCTTTGAACAATTTCTGCCAGATTTTGGCCAGAAAACTCGTCAGATTTTTGGTGCAAATGGTCTAGAGTTTAGCTTACTTTAGTTGAAACATTAAATTATCTAAATTCCCATGCAATTTTACTTTTAATGAAATCTATCAAGAGTAAGGGAGAGTTTCTTTCTTTTCAAAACATGAAATGAAAACCATGTGACCCAAACAAATCATTCCTCAAACTTCAAATACATTCAGACAAGCAAAAAAATCCAAAGCTATCATTTATAAATTCTCTATTGTAAAAAGGAAAAGGCTCCATAATGCACAAATGTCTATTTTCTTAATCAATCTTAAAAAATAAAACACTTCTAATGATCTACGCAAACCAAAAGAGATTAACCAAACTTTTCTTTTGTTTTTTCATATAATTATTTGAACAAAGGAATGCAAAAATTCACACTACAAAAGTAGAGAAACCATACTATATTTCCTTTTCACAGATCTGCAAAGAGCTTCTAAAGGACTATTCATACAAACCATATACCCAAAATTTGATTTCCACACGAAACTTGTTCAATTTCAAAGATTCTACTAAGAAAACTTCTTAAAATCTAACATTAAAAAGTACATCTAGGCTAAAACACGCAGTAAGACCTGTCAATGAGTAGGAGAGCAAATTGCCCAAACCCAAAAGAAAGCAAAATTTTTTAGAAGAAAGAGTTCTAGAGCTGGAGAAAGCCTACCTATGCGCATCTTGTAGGGTAGACCTAGGGCGTTCTATAGTGATCGACGCACTATGTCTCTCTGTAAAAGGTGACAACATCACTTTATGAATTTTGGAAGAAGGCATCGATGACGCTTGTTTCCGGTAGACAACATGCATAAGGAGGAGTCTAATGCTATGTCAAGCACACCTAGGTGCATCAGTAGATCTAGAAACAAAAATAATAAAACAATCTTCAAGATAATCCAATGTGAGTCAAACTGGAATTATGGCAAGTAAAGACATGAACCAAAGAAGGAAATGAGGGTGAAGCAAGGTGGATAAACGCCTTAGATCATTAAATGAGTAAGAGAAATTTTTTATAAGCTTGTAATAAAAAGAAACATCAAAATTCACAGATCCAATTAGACAACACTCCATAGTATGTTATCCAATTTTGTTACCGGGAATATTTCAATCAAAGCGGACACAGTTTGTTCCCGTAGTATGCATGGGGAAGATTTTTAACAAAAAACCACATCGATGCATCCTTCTCCTAGATAATTGAAATACTTGAATGTTAACATTTCCTTACCTCAATGATGGAGGCGTTAGCACCCTATAATTTTCCTATGGTTGCTGTAGGAAGTCACAGGGGTAACCATTTCAACCAACCTTTAGACTGCCTTCTAGCCAAGGCAGTCAGAGAGGGCTCTCTCTTGTCATGGTAACCTTTCACATGTACATTTAACTTTATAGAGCATGCAGAAGACTATATTTATGCTAGTAATAGGATAGTTACAAATAAAATGGGTTGAACAGACAAACAAGATAAAAACCATTGGGCGATGGAGTTACAACCTGAAACATTTAAGGCCATTACAACATGTAATAAACAGTGATTTCTCATCGGCAATATGAGTTAAAGTACGCACAACATTTAGCAAAATATCTTTTAAGCGGTGGTGAGAGGAAACAGGAAAATCCTAACATGACAAGGAGCACCTATCGATGGGTGAATCCCTTGCAACGCCTTTAGCAGAGGATGACAAAGGGGAAAGCTAAAAAAAGCACCTATTGATGGATTAATTCTGTAATAGCTATCACATTCACACAACAAACATGATTTCTGATGCAAGAGCGCCTAACAGAGGGTGAATTCCAACACGCTAATCTAGAAATGTATTGGTAGAAATAACATAGATGTAAATGAAATAAACAAAGAAAGCACACACTAAATGTAAGCACCGTGATGAATCTCATAAACACAAAGAACTATATTCATTAATGCTTCCAAAAATTGTTGCATAGCCACAAATTGGTGCTCATGCCTAAAAAATGAGAATTAGTCCAATCTCTATCCTCCTCCGAGGAGGCTCTATTTATAATATTGTTTTCCCCCGAGATGTGTCTGGAAACGGGGCCTCAAAACTGGTTACAGAATATGGGGAATAATCCTAAGCCATCATGTTGAATCCTAATAGATTCTGACAAGGAATATTTGTCACGATTTACATACAGAACATGAAATAAAGAATAACAAGCATGCTGGATTAAAACGTAAATGTGGCAGCTGGGCTTCGGCTCGCTTGCTTGAAAGTGACGGTTTAGAGCATACTCAAAGATCTAGTGCTGACTCATCCTGGAGTTTTCTTCAATATTAGGGGTGAGTATCCTTTCTTCCTCATAGGAATTCCTTCTAATACAGCTGCCCCCAAATCCTCACCATTTCACCCTTTTCTAGGAAATGGATTGCTGAAACTAGGCTCCAGATATCCGCCTGTATATCTCAAACGGTGACATATATGTGGAATATGAGAGAGGTTTTTGTAATTTACCATTTTCCTAACAAAACCCATGTTTCCGTTTTTAAATATTCCCCTTTATCTATTCAGGGTGTTCTTTTGAATTTGATGACTCGGGAGACATTGCGAAATTTTGAAATAATTCCCTATGAAGATGGAATTGATTCTCCCACAAAATGACACCTGTGTAAAAATTGAGAGAGGTTATTGTAGATGAACATGTTATAACGAAAAACCTCTCTCATTTTCCAAAAATTAGTCTTAGTCTGTCGAAAACAAGTCACGGGGTAAAATGACTAAACCGTCATTTCACAGAAAAATGTGTTTGAAATTGTGGCACAGAAAATTTCGCCGAGCTTTCCAAGCTTAAACCTCATGCATTTTGCCACCAAAAAATTCATGTGGACCATTGATCTAGGTTTAATAAGATCTGGGCCATTCGATCGTAGATCTTGTACCATATTTCGTAGAGCCCTCACAATTTAAACCTCGTGCACTTTGCCCTCACTTATCTTGCTTGCTCTTTGGTCGATGAACTAGTTTGTGGAGCGTTGGATGGAAAGTGGTCCAATCTATGTCGTTGATATTCCACTCTGTTTGCAAGGTGCTTGATTTATATCCCACGTGCATAAGGTGAAATATGTTTTCATTTTTTATATGCCTTGGAAGTTTCTATAGTCATCAAGGAACACAGGTGTGTAGTGCTCTTTGGGGGCTTGGCGCTTTGACTT
Organism: Pseudotsuga menziesii; assembly: GCA_001517045.1. NCBI lineage: Eukaryota > Viridiplantae > Streptophyta > Pinopsida > Pinales > Pinaceae > Pseudotsuga > Pseudotsuga menziesii. The sequence continues at coordinate 969,840 of LPNX011182917.1, forward strand.
GGGTGGATCGCTGAATTGTATTTTTGTTGATGCAATAGGTACATGGCTCCCCATGTGACCATATTTTTACACAGACTTTCATTAGCCAAGTTAATAAAATAATAAAAATTGGCAAAAAATAAATCGAAATTTGATTATAAGGCTGAATTTAGATATTAAAATCAACGTCCATATTTCATAAAAAATGAGTAAAATTCTCTTAATTCATTATAATTCCTTTCTTTTTTCCCACATGACCAATGCACTCCTTTTCTCTTGTGAACCTACCGAATCGAGAAAACCAACGTTTGCAAGAACAAAATTTAGCACAAGTGCTAACAACGGCTCCAACTTGAGGATGCTATCTTCCTTGTGAGGTAGCAAAGAACTCCGTAGGCCAGATGCTTTATCCATTGGGTTGCTCCCAATGTTTCTCTCGAATCTTTAACCTGTTCACTCCATACTACAACCAACTGTACTCTGCAAATCTGAACTTGAAATTATACTGAAAATAAACTTCTACTGAAATAAAAGCTAAAACCACTGAAAAGGAAATGCTCTCCATGTCGAGCTTATTTACACACTCCTACATACCCTACTTACTGAACATAATGCTCAATCAAGTAATTTTTGACTTTCAATGAGGCCAATTAAGCAGGTGATCCAATGATTGAGCTCCTGCATCATGGTTGACTAGAAATGAAGGATTTAATGGCAAGAGGTTATGAGGAAAGATTTGATCTTCACTGTATATACATAACAATACATTGCTGCTGTAGAGATTATCCATGTATTCTTCCACCAGGCCATGAGAACCTGCAAAAATTTATGTTATTTGTTTTCCATGACACAAATGCTCCAATTGAAACTCCTCTAGACCCCACTGAAAGGTTCTTCAACGAAACCATGCAAATAATGCTTATGATAACCTTTAAATGAGACACTAGCTTCTTCATTTAATATATCAGATTCTAAAACCTGATTCCTTTCAAGTATTTTAAAGGAAATATCATGGTGCTCTTTAATAGAATCAAACAAAATATTTTCTGAATTTGAAAAACACAAAGAGATATCCCATTTGGAGTCCTTTTTTGCTTCAAGAAAATCAGGTGAGATGCGTTCTTCCTGGCATGAAGATTATGAATTTGAGGAGCATGATGAGATATCCCATTCAGGATCCTCATCTTCTTCTAGGTGACCCAATCTATTATCATAGATTTTTGGTTCTTCGGGTGCAATATCCAAGTGGTCATTCTCATATTTATCATATGTAGGTGTGCTGAAATATTCTTTAAAAATATCATTAACATAATTATCAACGTGCTGATTGCATTTTTCATAAGGAAAATGGGTATGACCATATTCCCATACATTACATTCTTGCTCATTATATATAGGAAAGCCGAAGTTTTCTTTAAAAACATTACTAACAAAATTTTCAGCATGTTGATTGCATTCTTCATAAATCAAATAAGGTTTTTGAAGAAATTGTATAGGGGCAGCGTCTTCCGATAACAAAATTTCAGGAGTTGAAAGACGCGAGGAAAAATCCAATTGGCATCCCCAACTCCTTTCTTGGTCACACGTAGATTCAAAAGGCTGTTGCAAATTATTGTTTACCTCAGCAAAAGAAATGTAACTAGTTGAATCATAATTTTGTCTCATGTCCATTTCAGTAAAGGAAGATACTGCCAAATACTGGGAATTTTCTTGAAGGTCGTAGCAGTAAGTTTGTATTTCCTTTTTTTGAAGTGGGTTCTTCTGTAACATTTCTAACAAATCTTCATCCATAAACTCATCATTTCCATACATGTTTTCCAACTTTTCAATGAAGCATTTAACATGCATGCAACAATCTTGAACTAGCAGCAAGGAAGGGTACTGTTCTTTGAAATGTTCGTAAAATACTGAATGAAAATTGGCAAGGGAATATAAAATTTCTGATGGTAATCTCTCATACCATGACCATGCCTTCATTTCCAAACTAACCATGAACATTTTCATCAAACAATGATCATGCAATTCGACCCCCAGCTTACATATGTGCATATGAAATCTAACCAAATGAAGGGAAACATCATCATTCTTCTGATTTTTGAATTTCAGAAGACATGTTTTTCAATCCACATTGGGTATTCGGTTTGTGAGCACGATTCATAGGGGCATACTTTGCATACGTAGAACTCATCTTGATGATGAAGAAACTAAATCATCTCTTCAAGCGTTGCAACCCTTTGACAGCGGAGCTGCCATGGAACCTTATGAAGATTGAATTCTTCCCAGATGGAGTCACCAGGGATCCTTTGAAAATATTTGTAGCTTTTGGGAGTTCAGGGTTCCCAGTGGAATTGCCTTTAAAGGCCTTGATTGGAGTCACCAGACCATATGCAACCAAAAATGTGTCTAAGACCGACTGCTCAACCAGGTCATAGAACTGAGTAATGCCATTTTTCTTAGGGATGATTTGCTCATTCTCTCCCCGACAATGGCGCCAATATGTTAGCACCCTATAATTTTCCTATGGTTGCTGTAGGAAGTCACATGGGTAACCATTTCAACCAACCTTTAGACTGCCTTCTAGCCAAGGCAGTCAGAGAGGTCTCTCTCTTGTCACAGTAACCTTTCACATGTACATTTAATTTTAAAGAGCATGCAGAAGACTATATTTCTACTAGTAACATGATAGTTACAAATAAAATGGGTTGAACAGACAAACAAGATCAAAACCATCGGGAGATGCACTACTACATTTCGACCAAAAATCCGACGGCCGTAATGTCGGATTTTCGACACTTCCCTGTCGCATCTACGACACTTGGATTTTTTTTTAAGCGTCGGAAACTTGGCGTCGGTTATCCGACATTTGCTTAATCCGTCGGTTAAGCGACACCAAATTTTACCGTCGGTGAGATGCCAGCGTCGGTTAAGCGACACAAATAACCGTCTCTTAAGCGACGGAGATAAAAGTTAGGCGTCGGAAAAGCGACATACATAAGCGACGCTTTTTTAATAAAAATGCCTAAAGCCGTCGATTAAGCGACGGGTTGTCCAATTTTTAAAAATAAAAAAATGTTTGAAGCCGTCGATTAAGCAACGGGGTTTCCAATTTTTAAAAATAAAAAAAAGCCTGAAGCCGTCGATTAAGCGACGGTTTGTGAATAAATTTAAAAAAAAAAATTACCTGGAAAACCCTAGTTTAATCTGAAAACCAACCTGACTTCATATTCCTATAGAGGCGTGACTCAAGGGCAGCACAGCAAGCGGCAGAACCCTCATGCTAAACTGCCGGCGATATGAATTATACCCATTTGTTTATTCTTATAAATTGAGATATGATTTATCTGTGCGATATCGACTTGAATGAAACACTTTATTAAATCGAGTAAGGAATTAGTATGCAAGGGACGACTATCTTCAAGCTCCTGCCTTTGAGCTCGGACAGTTTGAGCCTTAAAAGGAAGCATAGGAGGATTTGCAGACTTTATGAGGATGACTCTTCCTGTAGGTAGAATTTAGCCATTGATAACCCCATTGCTTCCTTTTCTTCTTATTCTTCTGCACTTTGGGTTGCCAGTCAACCATCCTTTTTAAAAAAAATTACCTGGAAAACTCGAGCTGTTCCCTGACAAATACTCGGGAAGTCGCACAATGCAATTGTATAAACCTACTTCAAAAAACACTAGTATTATACCAAGATTGTAAAATCTAATCAACCACTTCCACAGCAGACTTTGTTACCAATCCATCTCCAGTAATAATCCTTGACAAATACAATGTCCAAAT
>LPNX011182937.1:0-27578 GCA_001517045.1 Pseudotsuga menziesii
ACCTTCACACTACTCACTAATGTGCCCTCTTTTGCCTTCTCAACTCTCTTTTAACGCTTGATTACCTTTTAGGAATCAAAATCCCTAATTTGCTTTTCGTGCAAAAATTCCATCATGAAAATTTTTAATTAAAAATGCATACATGCAACTTTCACATGCAGACTTAAAAAAGAGTTTTGCTTCTGCATGAAGCAAGGTTAAGGGTCCAACACTTTTACTTGTTAACTTTTCAACAATCTCTGTATTTCCCAACAAAAACATAAGGACCACAAGGTCAAGGGATTTCCTTGGCAAGGAGGATAAAAGCACACAGGGAGATGGAACAATCTCCACCTTATGAAAGAAGGCAAATTATGGGCAAGATACCATTATTGGCCTCCTAGACTCAGATAGTTCTATCTTCTTTAAGGCTGTCTACCAGGTAGCAAGCTATTGTTATTGGACTACAATACTAATGATGTGGGTGTCTTATTTCTTCACGTGGGTGTCTTGTATGGTTCCATCTTCTTTAAGGCTTTCTATCAGGTAGCAAGCTATTGTTATTGGACTACAATACTAACCTTGCACCCCTATGACAGATTCCTTGCACTTGTGATGCTTGGCATGTTCAATTTTTGCTTACTGCAAGGTTATGGCAAATTTTGTGACAGTTATGGAAGATAGTGGCCACTCTCTTCGGAAAACCACTATTTAATCTTTTGGTGAAGAATTCCATATGAATTTGTATGATGTTTAAGAGTTTTTTTAATTCTATAGTATTCTAATTTGGACAAGTAACTAGCTGCTACAGTCAGATGTGTGTTTCCTTCTCTGAATACAGGTATTCAATAAGCATGGAGGTACAAAAGTCCAGAACTTTCATAATGTTGACATAAATAAGCATGCATTCAATATAAAAAATATTTTGAAACATGATATTCGAAGAAGCAACAACACAGGTCAATAGCCACATAAGATAAAAATGAGAGGAGTAGACCAAACATGAATCTAGCTGACCTCTTCAAGGAGTTACTGACTAGAGCTGATTCTCAAAAATTAATGCTTTGGCGGATCTGGAGAAATTTGTTCCTTTGCAAATGTGCGATTAAGCTGCAATCGACAGTGAAGAGAAATGTAAGGAGTATTTTAGCTGTGGAATAATGATTTTCTATATCATTAACCAAAAGAGTTAGTGTCACAAAACACCTTCACCCTCTAAATTGGTCAAAATGACAGCGGTAAGCTAAAATTTATCATTTACCTGATCTCTCTGATAACTGATCCAAAGAATGTTTGGCGTACTGGTAAAGCTGGAGTAAACCCTGGAGGTGGCCGCGGGTATGTAGTGTCAAGGAAGAAGGGCATCTGGTAATTTGGGCAGGATCTAAAACACTCGTGCCATGATTATGTAATGTGATCCAAGCGAATATGCGCTCGAAACCCTGTTAAATTACTACAGAGACGTTTGTTTGACTCACAACTGAAGATGCGATTTCCCTGTTAGATAACTACAGAGATATTGTTTTCTTGACTCACAACTGAAGTGCAATTTCTGCATCTAAGCGAATATGCGCTCAAAACCATGTTAGATGACTACAGAGACGTTTGCTTTACTCACAACTGAGGATGCGAACTGAATGATTCGATTTCCCCATCCAAGCGAAACCCCTCAAAGCAAGATTTTTGGTAATAAAATTGTATTTCCTTGACTCAGCCTAGATATAAAATTGAGCGTATCATATTAATCCTTGGAGAATGATTGCCCTCGATATTGTTATAGCTAAGACCCTATTCTGAAGTTGTCATCGTTGTATGCCTCCTCTTGGGGATGGATCCAGAGGGTCAAATCCTCCTCAAAGGCGAGCCTCGGCGATACAAGTCATAAGGGAATGTTCGGCAATACAAATGGGCGGATCTAGTTGATTAAGCCGTTATTAAGCCATTGACGTAGCAGCTGTAGGGTAACAGGAGTATCTGGCCCCTACTTACGTATGTTTTCTTCACTGAAAACTGAAGATGGGATTTCCATGTGGAAAAATTCCCTTAAATATCCAAAATCAAAGATGCGATCCCATTGTGAAAAAAAAGCTTTAAGCTACACTCTACACAATTTGCATCTAGAATTTGGTTTTTTTTAATTTGGCTGAAATTGCTGAAGTGACAATGTTGGGTTGTTGAAATTGTATGATTTGGGTGTCCATGGGTTAAAAGAAGTTGTTAAATCTATTCTTATAGTTAAATTTGTAATTTCAACAACCCAAATCAGAGTGATTTCTCATCAGCAAAAAGCTTCCATGAAGATACTAATCATCTATAGCCCACTCCATAAAAAAAAATCTGATTTTGACAACTCTGAAAACCACTGCTCCAACCAATGTTGCGAAGTTTGATTTATAATATAGGAAATTCCTAAAGAGTGAGTTGGGATCCTTTTATCTAAGAGTGGATATTACCACCTCGACCCTTCTCAAAACAAAACCCCCCTACATAATAGATTATGGAACATCACATGGACGAAGCAAACTTTGTCAAAGTTAATTGTGTTTTACTATCTATTGGCCAACCAAAGACTTCTTATATTACAAGTCCAAAACAAATGGGATATAAGGTCTATCCATTTGTGTATTATGTAATATTACGAGGAACTAGCCAAAAACTATTTTCTTGTTGATAGTAGGATTTGGGATATAGAGTCTATCTAGTTGTTATATAGAGTCTATCTAGTTGTTGTTGTCCAAAGATGAATCTCATTTCATATCCATTGAACGTTGCTTAAGCGACATGAGGTCGACGCTAATGCAATGGTATCGACTTTATATCTAACGTTGATGGTGTCCATATCTTATATGAAAACCTCTTTTTGACAAGGAAAAGTTTGGAGGACCTCTGGTGATGACATGACAACAAGTGATTGAGCCAACTCATCCATGATATTATAGCTATAAGCATTCCTTGCATGTGGTTTACGAGCTACATGATGTAGAAGCATCTTTGGTACACATGGTGTATGGTCCCTACTAGGACATGGAATTCATAAGGGACTACTATTGGAGGGCTATGCATCATGACAATCATATTAAGGCCAAGGGGCTTGCTATATTATTGATTGCGAGTTCATATTGAATGTTTATGGAGTTGTGTAGATATCTTGATATGACGGATTTGGGGGAATAATCATGTTTAGTTTTTTAACATTGTTTTTCTTGGGCTATTGAAGGTTGGAAAAGTTTATGCCAACCTGAGGCAAGGAGGATTGGTTAATTAAGAACCTTGGTGGAGGACCAAGTAAAGGGTAGTAGGGACTCTAATGTAGGAAAACACCACTAGAGTTCGGTTTGGCCCATATGACATGAACATGCCACCATTATGATTTTGACCATTGCATTGTCACCATTGCCATCATGCTTCATCATCACTATGCCCATCATCATCAACACCATCATGCTTCATCAAATGTAAATTATGATCATTATCACCATCACCATCCCCATTGTCTCGTTGTTTCATTGTCACCATCACCATCATCATCCTCATGCCCATTGTCACCATCGTCGCCCTCATGCTCATTGTCACCATCATCATCCCCATGCTCATTGAAAACATTGCATTTGAAGTAGCACTACTCATAATCTAACTCATGTAAGGGGATTTAGCCAACTAGTTTTAGTTGAATACCCCCTAGAAAAGGGATCAACCATCAAAGATTAAACAAGCAAGATACACAATAGTGGGGTGTTACAACATTTCCTTGTTAAAAATGGTTACAAACCTAGAGTTGGGTTATCATTAAATAAATGAGGATAAAACTTCATTATTTATAATTCTTGTTCTCGTGTATCATCTTCTTATAAATAATGCTACTAATAGACCTTGAACAATCAATGAATCTACTCCACACATGCTACCTCTTAGTGCATGTGAACATTAGAGGTTTAGTAAGGAACTCCCTTGTGTCCTTGATATGTATATCATCAAATAATATCATCAAATAATAGAAAATGTTTGGGACCATGCACATATTTATTAAGCCAAGACATGCGAAAAATTATGAATAGTCATAAGTGATGGTAGGGATAGTTTGCAAGTGATTGCACCAATATGTACATAAATATTGAAAGATCCAATATATAGGCTTTCTTCTTAGTCCAACTCCCCCTTCTTGACAAGTCTTGATATAATTCATGATACTGTGTATCATCCTTTGACCACTTCCTTATCACCGTCTTCAATTCAAATCGAGCTTGAGAGATGGTGCTAAAATGTCATCTTCAAATTAAGGAATATACGACTCTGTTCTCTTTTACTTTTAATGTGTAGTAAAACATAATTCTAAATTCTAAAAAACTCAACCTATTGCCATTACTTGACATTCATCTATGGCCAAGTCTAGAAGTATCTCAAACTTTCATGGTATGTTCATAGTTCAAATCTTTTGCTAGTCAAATAATACTACCATGGTTTTAGGGAATGCTCTATTACTAAGAGTTCTAGTTCATGAGTTGGGTAATTATACGTGAATTATACTCAACATTATGATTCATAGACTCAAAGCTTACCAATATCCCTTCCTACACAATCAATCCCTCGATACACTCATTATTAGCATTGATGCATACTAGAAAATCTTTACCAAAATTAGAAAGTATCAATCCTAAAGCTAGCACGAGGAGTTTCTTAAGCTTGTTAAATCTTTCCTTATGCAAGGTTGTCCATATAAACTTGATCCTTTACCTTGTGAGTTTTAGGTATCAATCATATCTCTTGCACTTGTTAATCACGGATCAACCCACATCTTTTAGCACCTAAAGTTTGAGAGATGGGGAGAGGATGGGAAGGATAAAATGGTAATGGAAGTGTTGCCTCTGGTTCGGAAAGTGGATATGAAAAAGTATTAAGGTTGTATTTATAAAGTAATGTGGTCAACTTAAAGGTTCTTCAAGGCCAATATCCTCCAAGGATCCAAGAAGAATGCAAAGAGAAGTTGTAGTTTATCCCATAAGTCGGGTATGGGGAGTGATATATTTACGAAGAGGAGAAGGTGTTGTAGATGTATGGTTTTGAGGACAACCATTTCAAATTGTTTCTACTAATGAAACCTCATCTATTGTTTATGGGATTTGTTTAACAAATGTCTACTATGAATAAGTCACACTTTGTTGGAAAGAAGTAAACACATTTTACACTACCCTTTTTTTTGCTAATTATTAATTTGTGACTAGAGGTGGGCACTTCCAAGCAAACATAATTATATAGTCTTATCATTTTGCTAAGGATAAGGCTTAGAGATATGAATCTTGTCATACCATTCAAAAGGCTATGGAAAATGTTGTGCATGGGAAAGTAGAGTTTCGTCATGAAGAGAGGCCTAACACTCAAAAGTTGGCCAATCTTTATTCATACACTCACATTTTGGCCATTTTAGTTGGAGAGGCTCAGGAAAAGGGTAGGAAAATATAAGAGTTAAAACACTCAAGTGATCTTGACAGTATTTAATAATATTGCACTTTTTATAGAAAGCAAGGAGACCCCCCTTTAGGCCACACTCATGAGCTACCTATTCTTCCAAATGAAAAAAGACAACATAATGGATAGGCTATGCATTTATCTTATCATAATCCCGAGTCTTGGTGGGATATGAGCATGTACATAGGGAAACAGGAAGAAACGTATGAAAGCATCTTGAATATGAAAAGTTTGTGGAATTGTATAATAAATTTCATGTGATTAAAGAAGATATTAATATCATTCTTTATATAATGGATGTTGTTCATGTTGGAGGTACCCCATCTTTTCCCAAAGAGGGAACAAAAAATAAAGTTGTGACTCAATCGACAAAGAAGATGAGCCTACCAAACCCCTTTGTTGCCTCCAAGGGTGAGAAAGAGGCCACATTTGGGAAAGGTTTTGACATGTCCCAAAAGATGGGATATTCAAGGGTGGCTATGGGTATTGGTAAAGATGTTCAAGGACCATGGAGAGCATTGGAAGTAGAAAGGACATACACGGGTTTAGGTCTCTCCCTTGTACTGATTCCATCTCGGGTGTAAGGGGAGGGGATGTTTCTTCTTCGGATCTATTAGGCTGATAGCTAAAGAAGTTGGATAGAATCCCTTTTCAAACTCTGATCCCTTTTGGTTACGGGCTTCTTGATAGCTCTAATTATTAAGTGAATTTGTTTGATGTCTGAGATCTTTGTTCTTTGAGGTCGCTCCAATTGCAAAATCTTGTCATGTAACACCTTAATTTTGTCAACATGTTCTTCCATCCTATCTTTGTTGCATTCTTCATCAACAACCACCAAGACAATTTGTTGCTTTAACTTCTCAATACAAGGTAATGTAGAGAGCCATTATTGTTGGTATAGACGAATGTCCCTTAAGTGTTTATGCTCCCAATCCCAAGTCCATGCCCCCCATGTACTTTCAAAGGACCCAATACACTCCTGCACATAAGTGTCATGATTTTTGCAGTGCCAAACCTTCTTTAAAAGGAATGAGACTTTGCATATAGTGCATCAACTTGGTTGGTGATGATGAGGATTTATCAGTTGCTTCCAAAATTCCTAAGGCAAACTTCCAATGCTAAGAGCCTCCACTAGCACCAAAACTTGCTATAAATTCAATGGAAATTAAAATGCAAAGAGATACCTTAAATGAAATCTTTGTTCATCCCCTGGAGGTAATTCTAATAACCACCTTCAAAGGAATGACCTTCACGAAGAAGACTATCCAAGTTGAATTGATGCCAAGTGTTTAAGTGTTTATAGCTAGCTAACACGGAGGAAGAGGAGAGCAATTCTATTCACCTCTCCTAAAAAGTGATGATTGTAAGATATGTACAGATAAGGTGTCTTAATGAGGCTCTACAATTTTTTGAAATATGCCTCTAAGGAATTTGCTCTCTTCTATAATGACTATCAAACATTAAAAAAAATGGCAGCTATATCAACTTTGTGAAGCTAAAATACCAAACATAGTAGTTACCAGGTAATTGGCATTCAAAAGATTACAGACATTTACAAACACTTTAATTTTTGGTATCCACTACAATTTTGTTCAGTGTGAATCTTAATCATAGTAAAATTGACTACAAACTCAAGTCACTTATGGAGTACCTTCAACACGAAATACCCATAATTCCTAAATAGTAGCATAAGAACTATAGTTTTAATTGACCTCACAATCTTCATACTTACAATTTAAATTATAATGTCCACCAAAGATCCCTAGCCCCTACATTAGTATGATCTTAGTTCAATTCTCATGGAGATGGTCTTGTACCTAACTAGTATTCGATGAATGCATGTGTGTGTATATGCATGGTGTTCTAGGCTTGGCATGCCACTTTCAAAATGATGCATATGCAAAGTTAGTTGGCTCATTCAAACCATTGTATCTCCATTGGTACATTCTTAATTCAATTCTCCCATAGAAACAATTTTAGAAGGCCATGCTTGAATGATATATATTATTTTGTTCTTCTTACTTTTAATATAAATGTAAATACACCTTGTAAATTCAGTACATGTAATTTAAATATTTTCTTATAAATATAATGAGTATTTAAAAAAAATATCATCTTAGATATTTAGGAACCAAAATCCTAAATATTATATATGGTTTATCTTAACCGTGTAAACCATACATATTTAATGCTATATAATAAAAATAAAATATATACAAAAGAAATAAAGACATGATATAATCTTAGTTAAACAAAAGTGAAGTGATGATTCAATCCACATTAACAACAAAAATAAGCATCAAACCTAGATTAACAATAGTTTAACAACAGCCCATCACTGCACCAACTGCTTGGCCACCGTTGACATTCACATTACACTCCAATGGAGAAAATTGGAGGTTTTGGCACTACAATTCACGTTGGACTATATTGGGAAAATTGGGTTTGGGTACTACGATTTCATCTGGCACAGTGTTTTGGGAGACGAGAAGGGGGTTGAAGGCTTGTGAGGGTCGAGCTGGGCGCAAGATAAACCATGATAGCACTGGGTCGCAGGTCTTGAGGGATGCAAGATGGATCGGTCAAGGACTGTACACTGGTTTTCATGATCACGATTTTAGTCGAGCAACAACGATTGTGAATTACAATGAGGGGGATTAATCAACTCTGCACAACCTCTAATGGTGTGAAGCGATTCCAATGGAACAATTTCTGCTTTGCCAGTACTATCAATGATAAGGTACTTAAAAGTGGGTTTGATTCTATTGTCTATTTGGGTTTTTCTTCAGTAGACATGTATGCAAACGTTGGATCTTAGAAGATGCATGAAATACGTTTTTCAGATTGCGAAAACAAATATTGTCTCTTTTGAATGCTATAATCATGTGATGTGCATATAATGGGCATGTTGACAAGGAACCGATCTTCTTGAACAAACGTCTGGACAAAATATTGTCTCATGAAATGAAAATTATACGACGTGCCTGAATGAAACATCAGTGCAGAAGCAGCAACAACGACAACAACAATGGTTTCCATAAACAATTCCGCAACCAGTGTCATCCTTTTTAACATCTGGATAGTATTCCTCAATCCGTGTCATCCTTTTTAGCATATGGATAATGCGAATCTCCTCCATCACTTGCTGAACCCGTGACATTAATGTAATGTCCCTTGTCTAATTTGGACTCAAATCTTGTACTGTGTAAATTGGCTGACTCAGAATTTTCGTCAAACACTTAAGCAACACTGTTCTATTGGCACTGTAGTGTGAGGATGTTGATTCGGTGTTGACTGCTATGCATTTTGGTACTGATATTTCGTCAAACGCTTTGTCTTCATTGCTATATTTATCTGTAGGTCCTCTAACCAGATCTGATTTGTTTGTTTGCTTACTTGGGTGTTAATAAGGATAACAGTTCAGGCTCATATAGAATGTTCTTAACATGGAAGGAAAACACAAAAACATAAGCAAACTGGGTTCTCTTTATTTATCATTCATACATCAGTTTATAAAGGAAAATAACCAGACTTTAGAGCAGGATGCTACAACCACTATGTGCACACAAGAACTCAGATTTCTCAATGAAAAACTCAGACCTGTTATGTTTTTATAGATGGCAGACAATGGGTATCAAAACATGCACTTAGTTGAAAGAGCATGGGCCTGTAGGATGCTAACACTGGGCAGCCCCTTCTGGAGTACTGGTCTCCTCCCTCCTTGGTCATGACTTGAGCAGATATGCACTGTTTGAACCTTAAATGAATTTTCCTGAGTTGGTATGATCACCGTGCAGCAGATCTGAGGTGAGCTTGGTCCCCCAACACATGATCTCAGCTACCCACCAAGAAATGTGTTCTCCCTTTAGACTGTGGGTGCACCCTCCACCTTCAACAGTCCACCAAAGATGGTTGTTCTCCTCACAAATGCCAGCAGTCAACAAATAGGAGTGCACCCTCTTGCATTTAGAGTGAAATGGTTGTTAGACCGAGTGCTGCGTCCTACTTATGTAGCAGAGATTTGAACAAGATAGAGTTATGGACAATATCTTTCCCCAGCAAGTGAGTCTCCCTTCATACATGATACAACCACTGAGAACTCTGATAAATGCCCACGAAACTGGAATATGATTGAATCCCTTCACCACAATGAAGCACTATGGAGAAATCTGAGTGATCAACCAACTTCTCCATTACTACCATCCTTCAATCTCATAATGAACTGTACATAAGAAAGTAAAATCTAAAATAAGTCGTTGCAAAAGGTCAATCTAGAGCTTAAGTGGCTTGACTGAAGCAATTGTGATTGAGTACATGCTGCACAGATGGGAGTAAAATGCCTCAAAGGAATGGGTAATGAGAACACCAGTTTTGAGCAATTGTTGACTCTAGAATTCAATCCTCCAAGCATGAGACACTACGCATTGGGCAACTCTGCATAAAACACAACTCATGATTAAAGTAATTTCCTTAGCCTGAAATATAGAATGAATCATAATTTAATTTTTTTACAATTCTATTATTCATGAACAGAACCAAAGCAAAGGAGAAGATACTGAAAATCACTGTGTAGTAGTTTTTCCAGGCTTCCTCTGGGAAGGTATGTTATGTTTTAATGGTTATATAAGATCTTATAACATTTAGCATCACAGATTCACAACAACATAACCATAATCAAAAGGAATACTAAAAGATAGACAAGCACAACCACACAAAAGAACACAGAGATTTATCTTGGGAAACCCTCATGGGGAAGAAAACCCAGCAAAACTTCCTCTGTATAAGATGTATAAAAGTAAAATACAAGACCCCAGACAGGTGCGCCTCCCTCCAGCAGATATCTCTCTCTCTCTCTCTCTCCTATGCGTTGTGCACAAGTGAGTGTGTGTTCAAATGAGGAACACATCTCCTCTATTTATACTCTTTTCGTCACTTGACTCTTAACCTAACAAGTCGGCCCCACTTAACTAAGTGGGCCGACTTCACTTAGGAAGACACAATACAATATTATATTATATTCATTAGTGTACTATTGACCCGACTTACAATGGAGGCTTTACCTCATGACTCTATGATAACCAAATACAATAGTAACACCCTGCCAGAGGAATAATAACATCTCCCTTGGGTTACATCAGTAAAATACATTTAGAATATCCTTTGAAGTTACAATATTCAACACTCCCCTTTAATGAGAAGGTTATTCTACTGACAACATCATCATAGACTATAGGAGACCAGAGAGACAATATCTGCAACATCATCGAGGCTATACATCTATACGTCACATGAAGTTTTCACGATCAGTAACTCGAACAATTACTCTTCATCTTCTGCATCACATGATCACTTGATCCTTTTGCAGCAACGCTTCGATCTTTTGATCCTTCGTAGCAGCACTTCGATCTTCTAATTCTTTGCAGCAAAACTTCAATCTTCTGATCCTTTGCAACATCACTTCGATCTTCTCGATCCTTTGCAGCAGCACTTCGATCTTCTCAATCCTTTGTAGCAGCAATTCGATCTTTCTCGATCCTTTGCAGTAGCATTTTGATCTTCTGCAGCAGCCTCTTGATCTTCTCGATCCCTTGTAGTAGCACTTCGATCCTTTTGCAGCAGCACCTTGATCCTTTCAATCCTTTGTTGCAACACTTCGATCCTTCTTGATCCTTTGCAGTCGCACTTCGATCTACTTGACCCTTCGCTGCTGTACTTCAATCTACTTGATCCTTCGGCGCCATGCTACCTACAGTACACATGATCTATTTACAGGATGATCAACCCCGATCACTTTAGGACATAAGTCCAAGGACGATGCAATCCTCCATCAGCATGATCCATGAAATCAATCAGCTGAATCGTCTACAACTAAATGTAGATATCGACCGCACCTAGTGTCGGCCCTATTGTCTGTGAGGACTCATCGTAGACCATCCATACCACACAGGTTAGGACCACTCACAAGTGAGTCTTATACTACGGTATCTACACGTACGTGTAGGTATACTCTTCCAAGTAAGAGTATTGTCTGCAGAGCAAATCTCAACCGCATACAAAATGTCGGCCCGTCGTAGAACATCCATACCACACAGGTTAGGACCACTCCAAGTGAGTGTTATACTACAACGTCCATGAGGACTCATTATAGAGCATCCATACCACACAGGTTAGGACCACTCCCAAGCGAGTGTTATTCTATGGTATCTACATATGAATGTAGGCATACTCTCCATAAAAGAGTATCGTCTGTAGAGCAGATCTCGACTGCATACAAAATGTCAGCCCTGTCGTCTGTGAGGACTCATTGTAGAGCATCCATACCACTAAGGTTAGGACCACTCCTGAGCGAGTGTTATTCTACGATATCCACAATTGAATGTGGGCACTCTCCATGAGAGTAACATCTGCAGGGCCATCCTTAGCTAGTAAGGACCACTCTCATGAACAAAGTGTTATCCTTGCCATGCTCAAAAGAGGATACTATCATCCACAAGTGAATGTGGGTACTCTACATGCAAGTGTAATATCTGCAGGGCCATTCTTAGCTAGTAAGGACCACTCTCATGAACGGAGTGTTATACCTGCCATCCTCAAGAGAGGATACTATCGTCCACAAGTGAATGTCGAACCTTATCAGCATCTTCAAGCGCACTTGGCCTCTTTCATGTTGGATCATCATTGTCATCCCATCATCGATGTCAGCCTCATCATCACTCCCCATTTTCCGGGAGGATTCATATTATCAACCTGCTCCCCCTTTGTTCGAGGAGGGTTCATATCTTCGACCTTTTCTTCTTTTCTGAGGATAGTCCATATCTTCGACTTGTTCCTCCTTTCCGAAGAAGGTCCATATCTTCGACTTGTTCTTCCTTTTTCGAAGAGAGTCTATATCTTCGACCTATTTCTCCTTTTCGAGAAGGGTCCATATCTTCGACCTGTTTCTTCTTTCTGAGAAGGGTCCATATCTTTGACCTGTTTCTCCTTTTCGAGAAGGGTCCATATCTTCGACCTGTTTCTCCTTTTTGAGAAGGGTCCATAGCTTTGACTTGTTTCTCCTTTTCGAGAAAAGATCCATATCAACATCAATGTTCCTCCTTGCGAGGAAAGTATGTAGTATCATCATCACTATTCCTCCTTGCGAGGAAAGTCTTTTCGAACTACACCAAGCTTGTCATGGAAGCTTGGTCACCACATCAACAACTTGCTCATCGGTACTCACATAATGGAGTTTTATATCTCCCTTTAGTACCATATCCCATAGGATTCTTTGTCATCTTTATGCAAGTCTGGTTGTCACAAAGAATCACTGTGGTATCCAACTTCATGTGAAATAGTCCTGACATCAGTTTTCCGAAGCCATATGGCTTCCCAACTAGCGGAGCAAGCTGCAATGTACTCTGCTTCAGCTGTACTGAGAGCAACACTGGACTGTTTCTTACTAAACCATGAGATCATGGCGGATCCCAAGCCATAACATCCATCTGAGGTGTTCTTCATGTTTGTGGCACTTCCTGCCCAAGCTGAATCCGTATATCCATATAATCTGTAGTAATGATCTCTACCATAGTAAAGTACCAAGTCTGTTGTACCTTTAAGGTACCTTATCACATGCTTTGCAGCTATCAGGTGAACACATTTAGGTTTAACTAGATACTGACTCAAGGTGTTCACAACAAAGCATATATCTGGCCTTGTATTCGTCAGATATATCAATGACCCAATAATTTGTCTGTACTGAGTCATATCCACTAACTATGATGTCTCATCAGACAACAGCTTCATGTTGGTATCCATGGGTGTGTTCATGGCTTTACAATCCAACATATCAAATCTTCTTAAGATTTCCACAACATGCTTTCCCTGGTTCGGAAAGATTCCTTCTGGGCTCTGCCACACTTCCAGCCCTAGGAAATAATGCATCAATCCAAGATCTTTCATCTCGAATTCTTCAGCTAGCCTCTTCTTGCAATTTGTGATCTGTTTCTCATTTCCAGTCAGAAATAGATCATCCACATACATCAATAGTATGATAGGTTCATCATCCATAATCTTAAGGCAAAGGTTAGGATCAACTTTACTCTTGGTAAAGGCCAAGCTTGTTAAGAAGCTATATTTTCTTCCATACCAAGCTCTAGGAGCTTGCTTCAGTCCATACAGAGCCTTTTTTGAACTTGCATACATGAGTCGCTCTGTTTTTTACTTCAAATCCTTGTGGTTGTTTAATGTAAACCTCTTCCTCAATCACACCATTAAGGAAGGTTGTCTTTACATCCACCTGGTGTAGATCCCACTTCATCATGGAAGCAAGTGCCATGATGGTTCTGATGGAAGTGTGCCTTGCTACTGGAGCAAATGTCTCTTCATAATAAATTCCCTCTCTCTTGAGAGAATCCTCTAGCCACAAATCTTATATTTTTCAAGACTTCCATCAACGACAAATCGACTTGGAAGATACCACACTCTTGCTTTCTGGTTTGGGTACTATATCCCAAACATCATTCTGGTATTCTTCCATCATTGCTTCTACCATGAGTTCATTTTGTCAAGACATCGACATATCCTAGTCTTTCGCATTCAACCTTGAAGGTTAGAACCCACTTTACTCTTGGTAAAGTCTTAGTCCAGCAGGGAGCTTTCCATCCTGTCGTATCATGTTGAACTCGGGGATCTTGTGCAGTCACTCCCCTTGAAGCAGAGCATTATCCTCTCTCTGCATTTTCTATTGGAGTGACAGGTAGCATCCTATGCTACTATGTATCCATCTCGGGTTACAAGATACCAAGATCCCTTTATCTTGAACTTTGTCGAAAAGTTCCTTTTGCACCCGTTTGTGAGCTTGTTATCTTCTATAGGTTTCCATCTTCAACCTTGTAGCAAAGGTTAAGATATTCATCACTCTAGGTGATCTTTCAAGCTCCTGGATGTGCTTTTCTATGGGTGCCTTTTAAGCTCGTACAAAGCCTATTCTATACAGGTGGTTCTTTGCTCGATATATACTTCTACTGGAGAAGTGTGTCTGTTTAATAGAGTATGTCATGCTATAGTCTATTCTTTCTAAGACAAACCACGAACCTTGCTTTGTATACTTGTTCTTGTAGATCCATATGGAAGACAATACAGACTTCCCTTCAGGTCTCAGAATCATATCCTCGACACCATTCCCCATGATCAACTGTTACTCTTTGATCATAGCTTCTTCCATAGCTGGAAGGGTTTGCATCAATGATGTCACCCAACTGTGTCACACAACTAGAGTGTGTTCGAGGCCTCTTAATTTGGTTTGGAAGTCTCGTCATACTTTTCTTCATCTTGAATTATCTCTCATGTCCAAGACGGTCTTTATCTCTCGAGGTGGATCTACCACTCTCTGAAGCTCTTTCTTCTGTCACGATGTCTCTGACCCTGGGAGCTTCAGGTTCATGTTTATTGGAGTGAATCTTGAATTGTCATCACTTGTTCTTCGGAACAAGTCTCATCCTCATTTTCTTGTAGGCGGTTGTACACGACCTTTCCTACAAGTCAAATGCACCAGTTGCATGGTTAGAACCATTTCATAGGACATATGCCTAACGACAAATTCTTATGCATCATGCAACTGTTTAGCCAATACAACATTCATCCATATCTCACGGAAACTTTCTAGATGCCTTCCATCTCTACCATGGCATCATTGAGATTGTGCACTTAATCCAATATATCAACAAAGAGGTTTCATTCTAGATAAGTAGCAATGGAGTGTTGTATAGCACCATGGGCTACTTACCCATAACATGCATTTTAGTAGGATACTGCCATTTAATGCAAACATTCTATCATGCATAATACACAACATATACAGGAAAGCCAATTCAAATACTTATCTTTGTTTGTTTGTCGTCATCTCCTTCTGGATCTGCAGCTTCTTCTTTGACCAATGAAATTGCTTCAATCTCATGCTTGCTTGAAAGCTTTTCTGGAATGCTGCTTTCGGTGGACCCAGGGTTTGATAGAGAAACCCTAATTTTTCAACTTAGGTATCTTTCAGATTTGATTAGATAGAAATATGCGCCTCCTTAAGGCGAGCTGAGCATAATACTCATTTTCCCAAAATTGTGATCAGAATTGCAAAATATATGATGCCCTAGTTTTCTTCAAGTTCTTCTGCAGAATTTTTTGATATTGTATCTGCAGTATCTCCCAAAGTACTACTCCTCTGTGTCTGAAACTTCGCACTGAGGTAGCCTCGTATGTCCTCTTTTCAACCCCGCAGGTTAGAGCAGAATTGGTTTTACCAATTGGGACTTATGCGAGTTTTCCCAAGGTGACCTATTTCAGTACAGTTCAGCATAGCGAACTTGTACGGAGTTCCAGGTGTCACTGTTTCACCTTCGAGGTCTAAAACTTTTACCATAGAAAGTATAGTCCGTTGCCTATCTGTAACATCTTGCGAAATTTCATTTGGACCCTCGTAGCCTGAGATATAGCAATTCTCCCTAGGTCACCTGTTTAAGGATGAATCTTGGGAGAGGCTGAAACCCTGATTTGGAGGAATCATATCTCCTAGAATATCGCGAATCTGAGGCTGAAACTTTTACACGGGATACATCAGGAATGTATCTCTATAATAGGTTTGGCTCCTGAGCCTTCTCCAATATTGAGATATAGTGAATGCACCAAAATGACTAGTTTTAGTCTTTTAGGGTTTTCAAGCATGAAACCCTAATCTTCAATAGTTGTAGCTGTAGCACTGTTTCGACTGCACAAAGACTTCTTTCAGGGTGGCTCTGATACCACGTTAAGTTTTAATGGTTATATCGGATCTTATAACATTTAGCATCATAACAGCATAACCATAATCAAAAGGATGACTGAAAGATAGACAAGCACAACCACACAAAAGAACACAAAGATTTATCTTGGGAAACCCTCATGGGGAAGAAAACCCAGCAAAACTGTTGATTTTTCTGAGCAGCATCGAGAGCCCTTCTTTTAGGAGAATGGGACCACTTGGTCTGGGATCACGGTGAAGACTCAACCCAGTGTTGAGTGACCATTCTCTTGAATGGTAGACATCTGGTTCGAGACCACGATGTGGACCAGTCTAGTACTGGAAGACTCAACTTAGTTCTGAGTAGCCACTCTCTTGGAAAGTGGAGGCACCTGGTCTGTTACCAGGAAGGCAGTATAAGCCCTAGACGGGGTCTAGGCATGTGTGGCACTCTGACCCTTGATCTATGGGCATGTGTACTTCTCCAAGGCTTAGCTACCCTTGGTTAAGTTACCCTAGTACCAGATATAGGTGTCACACAGAGTGTGAGATAAAAGCATTAGTAACTCTCTTGGTTTATGATGATGTACTTTTGGAATAAAAAATGACCACAAAGGCACTTGGAAAAGGCTAAAGTCAAAAGTCAAAAATAAATAAAGACTTTTGGACCACAGGAAAATGACCACAAGTGAAAGTCAAAATAAATAAAGACTTCTTATAGAAGTCAAAGATAAATAAAAGACCTTTCTTGGTAAGAAAGTAAAAGTGAAATTAGGAAAAGATTAAAATATTATTATTTTTGTCTACTTACAGGTGAATGAAAGCTATAAAAGAAGATCAAGTCTTCTCATTATAATATACAAGTTTGCTCTGACAGGTGAAGCTGCTATTTTACTGAAGAAGACTTTTTGCCTCAACTAGGGCATCCTTCAACAAACCCTCAACTAGGGTTTTATCAACAATTTTATTATCAGAATTTTTGGGGCAGCTCTCTTTCTTTTCCAAGCAGCCAAGACAAATTCTGGGCAGCTTATCTGATCTTTGGGCAGCCAAGTGAAATTTTGGGCCACCCCCTTCTCTTCTCACGGGCTGATTGTTTTTTCTGTTTTTGGGCAGGGGCACTACCCCTTTTCTTTTCCAGGCATCCTAACCCGTGAGGGTCGAGGCTCCTTAGGCACCCTCGGGTAGCCCTAGAGCTGACCTTTGGGACTGTCGTGAGCCCACAGCACCTCTAGGCAGCTCACAGGGCTCACCCGTGAGGGTGCTGTAGCAGCCCGTGGCTGCACAGCCCTCAAGGCAACCCACGGGCCACCCTGTGAGAGTTTGGACAGGATGCCGAGCAGCACTAGGCCTGTACAGGGCAGCCGAACAGGGAGAAGGACAGGCCGTATAGGAGAAGGACGGATCGGGCAGGCAGAAAGACAGATCGGGCAGCTCGGGTACAGTTCAGGCAGCTTGTGAATTTTTTGGGCAGCCTGAAAATTTTCGGGCAGCAGACAAAAGATACAGTTCCGGCTGTCTAAGATTTTTCGGGCAGTCTGATTTTTGTAGATAGGAGAGAGAAAAAATTATTTTTCTCATAAAGCCCTAAATTGGGCATTTATGTAAATTTGGAAAATATGGCTTGAAATTATCAGTCTGATTTTTACTGATAAATTTTACTGTAACTGTGGTTAAAATCCAGATCTGGATTTGAGGAAATTTTTGAAGAATTTCGTAAGTCATCTCATTTACGAGATGAGCTACTAATGCTTTTGGGGGTTTTGTCCTTTGAAGGTTTCCCCAGTGAAAAATCTTGTGTCCATTGTGCTAATGTGATGAATGTGTTTTTACTGCACTGATTATTTGTTTAAGTTTATCAGCAAATTTTTTAAGTTATATGCTAATACTAAAATTCAACATGGTATCAGAGCTTAGCATGTGAAAACACAGTAAAGGGACACTGCTGTTGTTTTTCACTAGATCTTGGAATAAGATTTGCAGATCTAACTTTTGGCTAAGTGGCAGAGATGACCACCAATGGTTTCAAACCGGAAGAGAAGCTCTATGGTTCAACAAACTTCTCCTCCTGGAAAGCCAGGTTGACAGCCATTCTAGATGAGAATGACTTGGATGACATTGTTTTTAATGTCACAGAAGAGCCTATAACAAATGCTGGTAGACTTGCTTACAAGAGAAACCAAGGTAAGGCTAGAACAATCATCTATGATTCTATCAGAGAGGCATTGATGCCTAACATTACATCCTTGAAGACTGCTAAAGAAAGCAATGATACTTTGGTCAACCTATATGAAAAGAAGGCTCCCAATTAGAAGAGAGTCTTGAAGAAGAGGCTACGAACTTTGAAGTTGAACAAAGATGAAAGTGTTGGTTCCTTCTTCACAAAGATTGCATAAGTAAGAGATCAACTCCTTGCTATTGGTATTACTGTTGATGATGATGACCTTGTGCAAACAATGGTTGATGGTCTCCCAAGCTCTTGGGAAACTTTCATGACATCCATCTGTGGACGAGAAAATTAGCCAACCTTTGAAAGGCTTTGGCATGATTGCATACAAGAAGAAGGAAGGAACACTAACAAGGCAATCAAGGAAGACAACCTTGCACTTGTAGCAAAGACTAAGAAGTTCAAGAAGCGTTTCCCTCAGCAAAAGAAGGGTAAAAAACCTCAGGGTAAGTTTTCTGACATGTCCAAAATTGAATGTTATACTTGTCACAAGTTTGGACATTATGCTAGAGACTGCAGGTAGAACTAGAAGAAACCCAAGAGAAGGTTTCAAGCATCTGCTGCAGAAGCAGAGGAAGAAGAAGATGAAGAACCAAAGAAGAAGAAGAAAACTAAGGCTAATAAAACTGATGAGCCTAAAAGAGAGTACTACTTGATTTCTGCTCTAACTGGTTCTTTCTCGGCTTGCTCCACTTCTTCGTTGGTTGACAGTGGTGCCTCCAGGCACATGATAGGTAACCGTGGAACACTCACCAGTTACAGAAAGAAGAAGTTCACCACTTAGGTAGAACTTGGAGATGACTCCACTTACAAGATTGAAGGAGTTGGCTCAACTTCACTTCAACTTGACTCAGGTACGGTTCTTCATGTTGATGATATTCTTTATGTTCCTGGTTTAAAGAAGAATCTTTTATCTGTTGCTGGTTTAGAAGACAAGGTCCACAGAGTCCTCTTCATGGACAAGAAGATCTATTTATGGGAAAAAGACATAGATCTAGACTCAGCAGTACAGATTGGGGTTCGAGAGGGAGACCTCTACAAGGCTTCAAAAGTTTCCACTCATGCTTTGGTACATCACTTAGTTGATCCCTGTGAACTTTGGCATAGAAGGTTTGGACACCTTCACTACAAGCTCTCCCAGGATTGCAGAAGATGGTAACAGGTATGCCAGAAGTTTCTCCAAAGCGTGAAGGAATTTGCAAAGGATGTGCTCTAGGTAAGAACACTAAGAAATCCTTTCCTAGAAGCAAGAGTAGATCTAAAGGCATTTTGGATTTAATTCATTCTGACATTTGTGTGCCTATGTCTTCACCCTCCTTGAGTGGGTGTTTATATTATGTCTTGTTTATTGATGATTACTCTCAAAAGTCTTGGATTTACTTCCTCAAGGTCAAGAGTGAAACCTTTGACAAGTTCAAAGAGTTCAAGAAACTGATTGAAAATCAGACTAGCAGACACATCTGTATCTTGAGATCAGATAACGGAGTTGAGTATGAATCTAATGAGTTTGATGATTTTTGTCGAGAAGCAGGAATCAAGAAAGAACTGACAGTGCCTTACAACACTCAGCAGAATGGGGTTGCAGAAAGGAAGAATAGAATGATCTGTGAGGTTGCTCAGGCCATGATCACTGATCTAGATCTTGCTTTGTCTTTGTGGGCTGAAGCTACAGGAACTGCTGTGTACATCCACAACAGAAGCCCTCATGCTATCTTGGGTGAGAAGACTCCAGAAGAAGTCTTCACCAAGAAGAAGCTTGCAGTTGATCACATGAGGATATTTGGTACTCCTGTGTATGTTCATGTGGCAAAAGAAAAGAGGGCCAAGCTAGAGCCCTCCGGTAAGAAAGGCTTATTTGTTGGGTACAGTGATTGCTCGAAGGCTTATCGAGTATATATACCTGGACAGAGGTACATTGAGGTCAGCAGAGATGTGATCTTCCATAAGGAAGCGGTGTTTCCTAAAACACTAGAGCTTTCACTGGAAGAGGCAGTTGATCCACTTGAGTTTCTAGATTCAGAGATTCAGAGGGAGGAAGAGGAATTTGATGATCAAATTCCAGATGTTCATGAGAACATTGAAAGTCCACTAGAAGAACTACTTGAAGTTCCTCCTTCTAAAAGGAGACCTGCTTGGTACCGAGAAATAGTACAAGAAGATGAGAAGCATAAAGCTCCTCCAGGGACTTTCAGAGAAAGCATAAGACCACAGAAGTATTTCGGTCTTATGAGTCATCTTATCAGTTCAGAACCTTCATCGTACAAAGAAGCAACAAGTAAACAGGTATGGGTTGATGCCATGATTGAAGAGTATAAGTCAATCATGAAGAATGATGTTTGGGAAGTTGTTCCCAGACCTATAGGAAAGTCAGTAGTGACTTCCAGATGGCTTTATAAGATCAAGCATGCCGCAGATGACAGTGTGGAGAAGTATAAAGCCAGATTCGTAGCTCGTGGCTTCACTCAGAAAGAAGACATTAACTATGACAAGACATTTGCTCTTGTTACCAGGTATACTACTATCAAAACCATCATTTCACTTGCTGCAGTATTCGGATGGAAGTTACATCAGATGGATGTAAAGACAACCTTTCTCAATGGTAAGATTGAAGAAGAGGTTTATATTGAACAACCTGAAGGCTTTGTTACTCATGGGAAGAAGACCCATGTATGTAAACTGAAGAAAGCCTTGTATGGACTGAAACAGGCTCCGAGAGTCTGGTATGCCAGGATGGATGGATTTCTCCATAGCTTGGGGTTTTCCAAAAGTACAGCTGATTCTAACTTGTACTTTAAATTTGTTCATAATCATGTCTTGATACTTGTTCTGTATGTAGATGACTTGTTTCTTACAGATGATGAACAGTTGATAGACTAGTGTAAGAGGGAGCTTACCTCTAAATTCGAGATGAAAGATCTCGGATTGATGCATTACTTCCTTGGTGTAGAAGACTCACAAACGCCAGGTGAGATCTTTATAACACAAGGAAAGTATGCAGTGGATATCTTGCAGAGATTTGGGATGCAGGACTGCAAGTTCATGAGTGTACCAATGACTACCAACTTGACAAAGTTGGGTGACGCAGCCTCTAGTTCACAGAGTGTGGACTCTACTCTATACAGACAACTCATTGGTTCCATGATGTATCTCGTGCATATGAGACCAGACATATGCTACACAATGAATGCACTGAGTCAGTTCATGTCAGATCCGAAGCACAACTTGGTACCCGCCAAACATGTACTCAGATATGTGCAAGGGACTATCACTTATGGGCTCAGGTATACTTCCAGTAGTGGAGTATTGTTATTTGGATATTCATATTTAGATTGGGTTGGCAGTGCAGTTGACGAAAAAAGTACCTCTGGTTATTGCTTCAGTATGGGATTGGCAATGATCTCTTGGTCCAGCAAGAAGCAGGGTTCCATAGCTCAGAGTATAGCTGAGGCAGAGTATATTGCTACAAGTGATGCCTGCAAGGAAGCAGTTTGGCTCAGAAAATTGTTATCTGATCTATTCGAGGGAAAGCTTGACTCGACGATCATCCATTGCGATGATTAGAGTTGCATAAAGCTTTCGAAGAACCTAGTGTTTCATGATAGATCGAAACACATTGAAATGAGGTATCATTTCATCAGAGACCTAGTGCAGAGAGGTGCTATTTCGTACTGATGAACAGATTGCAGATATCTTGACCAAGCCTCTGGCAGCATCAAAGTTCGTATAGTTTTGTGACAAGCTTGGTATGGTAGAGAACGCCTCTCTCGCTGAGAGGTAGTGTTGATTTTTCTGAGCAGCATCGAGAGCCCTTCTCTTAGGAGAATGGGACCACCTGCTTTGGGACCACGGTGAAGACTCAACCCGGTGTTGAGTGACCATTCTCTTGAATGGTAGACATCTGGTCCGAGACCACGATGTGGACCAGTCTAGTAATGGTAGACTCAGCTTAGTTCTGAGTAGCCACTCTCTTGGAGAGTGGAGGCACCTGGTCTGTTACCAAGAAGGCACTATAAGCCCTAAACTGGGTCTAGGCAAGTGTGGCACTCTGACCCTTGATCTATGGGTTTTGTGTACTTCTCCAAGGCTTAGCTACCCTTGGTTAAGTTACTCTAGTACTAGATCTAGGTGTCACACAGAGTGTGAGATAAAAACATTAGCAACTCTCTTGGTTTATTATGGTGTACTTTTGGAATAAAAAAGGACCACAGGGGCACTTGGAAAAGGCTAAAGCCAAAAGTAAAAAATAAATAAAGACTTTTGGACCACAGGAAAATGACCACAAGTGAAAGTCAAAATAAATAAGGACTTCTTATAAAAGTCAAAGATAAATAAAAGACCTTTCTTGGTAAGAAAGTGAAAGTGAAATTCAAAAAAGATTAAAATATTATTGTTTTTATCTTTCCTAATTTTTGTCCACTTACAGGAGAGTGAAGGCTATAAAAGAATATCAAGTCTTCTCATTATAATATACAAGTTTGCTCTGACAGGTGAAGCTACTATTTTACTGAAGAAGACTTTTTGCCTCAGTTAGGGCATCCTTCAACAAACCCTCAGCTAGAGTTTTATCAGCAATTTTATTATCAGAATTTTTGGGGCAACTCTCTTTCTTTTCTAGGCAGCCAAGACAAATTCCGGGCAGCTTCTCTGATCTTCGGGCAGCCAAGTGAAATTTCAGGCAGCCCCCTTCTCTTCTCACGGGCTGACTGTTTTTCTGGTTTTGGGCAAGGGCATTGCCCCTTTTCTTTTCCGGGCAGCCTAACCCGTGAGGGCCGAGGCTTGTTAGGCACCCTCGGGTAGCCCTAGAGCTGACCCTTGGGACTGTCGTGAGCCCATAGCACCTCCGGGCAGCTCATAGGGCTCATCCGTGAGGGTGCTGTAGCAGCCCGTGGCTGCACAACCCTCAAGGAAACCCACGAGCCACCCCGTGAGGGTTTGGATAGGCTGCGAGGCAACACTAGACATGTACAGGGCAGCCAGACAGGGAGAAGGACAGGTCGGGCAGGATAAGGACAGATCGGGCAGGCAGAAAGACGGATCGGGCAGCTCGGGTACAGTTCGGGCATCTTGAGAATTTTTTGGGCAGTAGACAAGGTACAGTTCGGGCAACCTGAAAATTTTCGGGTAGTAGACAGAAAGTACAGTTCGGGCAGTCTGATTTTTGTAGGCAGGAGAGAAAAATTTATTTTTTCTGATAAAGCCCTAAATTGGGCATTTATGTAAATCTGGAAATTATTAGTCTAATTTTTACTAATAAATTTTACTGTAACTGTGGTTAAAATCCAGATCTGGATTTGAGGAACTTTTTGAAGAATTTCCTTAGTCATCTCATTTACAAGATGAGCTACTAATGCTTTTGGGGTTTTTGTCTTTTGAAGGTTTCCCCAGTGAAAAATCTTGTGTCCATTGTGCTAATGTAATGAATGTGTTTTTACTGCACTGATTATTTGTTTAAGTTTATCTGCAAATTTTTTAATTTATATGCTAATTCTAAAATTCAACAAAAAATTTCTCTGTATAAGATGTATAAAAGTAAAATACAAGACCCCAGACAGGTGCGCCTCCCTCCAGCAAATATCTCTCTCTCTCTCTCCTATGCGCTGTGCATAAGTGAGTGTGTGTTCAAATGAGGAACACATCTCCTCTATTTATACTCGTTTTGTCACTTGATTCTTAACCTAACAAGTCAGACCCACTTAACTAAGTGGGCTGACTTCACTTAGGAAGACACAATACAATATTATATTATATTCATTAGGGTACTATTGACTTGACTTACAATGGAGGTTTTACCTCATGACTCTATGATGACCAAATACAATAGTAACACCCCGCCGAAGGGATAATAACATCTCCCTTGGGTTACATCAGTAAAATACATTTAGAATATCCTTTGAAGTTACAATATTCAACAAGGTAATCATAGGAACGTAATTTCTTGCCTCTCATCCCTGAATAAATGTTGTCAAAGAAACAAGATGCATATGCCTGATAGTACCCAACTTGTAAATGGCAGGTATGAATTCCAGATTCTCTCTATTTTTTAGATACCCATCTTGGAGAAGTCAAAGTGCTATCAGACAACCACTACTGAACCTGGCCTTTTAGACAGTTTCATAACTAGATTTTCCCATGACTTCTCTTGTTGCATTCAAAACATCATATCAATTGCTCAACTCCTTGGAAATTTACTTGTTTCCCATTCCCATTGCCCATGCCTTCTTTCATATCCTTCTTTGAGAGAGTAGATGAAGATCAAGATATGTCAATGACACCTATTCCAAACGTATGATAGCACCCAATTAACAAAGAACCATCAATGACTACAACAACAATTGATCCAATGATGATTCGGACAATAGCCCTAGTTCTCATAGATTTGAAATGGGCTCTAGTCACATTGAGCTGGGTTGCACTCACATTTTTAGAAGCAATAATTTCTAGCTTGTTCTTAGATCTTGATATCTTCTGCTTTTAGCATGGACCTAGGAAATGCTTTTTCACTCCCTTGCATTGAATGTACTATTCTTAGTCCATACCTACTTTTGTGGTCATTTATTGGCCACTAATATCATTATCTTTTCTTATCTTAGCCACAAGAGGCTAATCTTGTTGGTGAAAGTGAGGTGTTCTCTTAGCTCCCACCAAGGTTCAGATCTCACAAAAGTGGCCGGTTCTTCCCCACAAGGGGGGCCACAAAGTTGGTAGAGCCATCATGGTCATTAGTCAAACCAAGTGACCTCACGTCCCTCCAAATAATAACTACTACTGGTTTCCCACCCTTTGGGTGAACATTGTACGTATGCAGGATTGAGGATCTCAGATGCTTTCTCTAGAAGCATTCTCAATCCTTTGTTTTACTTTTATCTTATTTCATTTTAAAGGCAGGATGGGTGCTGGGGTGATCACATTTCTCCTTGGTTTTGGCTTGCTTCTTAGATGAATGACCTGTGATGCAGCGTCCAACGAGATGCCATCATTTAGGATTGCCTGAACAACATTACTTAGCTTTTCCTGAATACTGGCTCGATGGATCCTGCAAAGAGGGAAAACTTTTGGTAGCTTGCTTCAGAGATCAAAATGGAAATTCCAGAATTGGTTGGATCTGAAATTCAGTGTTTTCTATGTCAGACAACTTTGGTCTCCATTATATGCTCTTGTAGTCCAATTAAAGTAAAAAGAGAAGTATGAGAGATCAAGAGATCAGGAGATCAGGAAGTGAAACCTTAAAATCCCCTCCTAAAATATGTATTTATCGAAAATTGGTGCTTGAAAATCATGTTGTCATCCTCACAAGGCATTATGCCTGATTCACATGCCAAAAATCTGGTCACCATATCCCATGCGAGCTAAAATTTATAACGCATGAAAAGAACCTTTAAACCCCAAAACTAATCCTATTTAACATGTATAAAATAATATTCATGTTGAAATGCTGATAAGGATCTTCAACCAGAGAAATCTGTGCACATGTTTTCTTATGGAAGATGTGAGAAACCTTGGTATGGCACAAGCTTTATTCACTACCTCCTGTTGTGCTGTTGGGTCGTCAACCAAATTGTTTTTTTGTAACACCAGTTTGCCCTCTATTTATATTGCCCCAGTTTCCATTAATTGAATCCAATTCTTTTTCTCAAGCTATGACACTACTCACACAGTTGCTGCAAGAATTCTTAGCCTTTCTCTTCAGTTTCTATTTCTAAATCCTTGAAGTGATGCCATTCACAATGTCCTTCCTAATGGAAGATCTCAATGGTGGGTTTGTTTTTTCTATAACAGGAGAAAGCAAGGGAGGTTCTCCAGATTTCCTAGGATTTTTTTGATGGGTCAATAGAAGAGTACAGAAGAATGTTCCTAGGCTTTAAATCAGTGTGAATTTAATCCAATCCACAAAGTTCTTATTTCATGTCCAAGAGAAGGCCTCGGGTAGCAATTATAGTTTATCAAAGACAACAAACTGTAATCTTAATACTCAAAAATCATACAAACATACCATCTATAGGGTCCAACGTGACTTTAAATGGCCTAACAATTTCACAGCACCCTTTCTGTCCACTGGATCCCCTTTTGAAATTTTGACTACAGTGCCACCATAAAATTGCCAAACAAGTAGTTCAACAAGACATGAGTAAAAGGTTTTGTAGCATTCTCCACCAGACATCAAGACTTAGTCCCCAGAACTGTCAGAGAATTCATAGATGATAAAACCTTCAGTATTTTGATTTGATTAGGGGATATCCTTTTTTATTTTGGTTTCTAATTCAGTGCCTACTTGTCTTTGATGAGTTGGCAGCATTTACAGGTGTTTCCTCATCAAATTCAAGCATTTTTATCATCCTTGACTCTATCATAATACGTGAATGTGTCAGCCTTTTCATCTCTCTCTCTGTTGCATGCAATACTTTGAGCAAGACATTAAATACTATCAATATAAAACAGTTTCACAGGTATCGTGAGTCAAACTCACCTATTTGCAAATTTGCCTCAGATCTGCCCACAGAAGAATTTTTGAGGATCGAGTGAGTCAAAGTCAGGTTTGACCAAGTTTTTCTCAGTAAAAAACTGAGTCAAACTCGTGATCCCCAAGTTTATTTGCTATTTGAATTTTGAACTCCTACTCATCCAAGAAACGCATAAATACCCCTTCCAACTATTTTTTTATTATATTTTTCTCAGTCTGTTTGAGCAAACTTCCTCTCTGCCAGAGTGACTGCAAGTTACAAACAAACCTAAGGGACAGCAAAGTAACCCATCTAGGGCATCCACCAACATTTGTTGGCCATCCAACAACAGAGCCAGGCATCTAGGGCACTAAAAACGGTGGGTTTCTTTCGAGGTTTTGATCATTTTTGGACTCATATCATATATGAAATACCTATAGATCCATGAAATTTTGGGCGTCTATTGATTTTGTGCATTGTATGGACATGGCTTTATTGAACGTTAATGAAATGTTTTTTCCATCAAAATGTATATATCTTTATATTTTTCTACTAGATGAGTTTTGCCCAATCCGATTCAAACTCTTTGCTCTTTTGCCTCACCAAGTTTTTGCCGATTTCGAGTCTGGTGACTTTGATATAAATGTTGAAACAATCATGCCACTCGTGGAGAAAGATATTGTAATCATGAATATATAAGACGGGATATACCCTGCAACTCAGG